>JADAQX010000645.1:0-30151 GCA_015476325.1 Cardiosporidium cionae
GCAAACTCTAGAACTTTCCTGTTGCCTAAAAGGTTTTACAAAATAACTAGAAGACATCGAACAACTGTGATTGGCAAAACATGACTGAATTCCTAGTATCTCATACGTAATAAAAGCTACATTTACACTCGGAATCTATAACAGTCTATGCTTACAGTTTTTCTACACATGAAACGCTTCTTTAGTTTAGTTTAGTGAGTAAGCAATGACTAATAATGAGTAAAATTGAATAATAAAACTGCAAAATCTAAAAAACTTTCTTGAATATTTTGGGAAACTTTGAAAATTTGTGAAAACACAAATCACACTAGCTAATGTACTGATCACTTCGCTAATAGAATATATCTGCCCTCCAGGCAAAAATAGTAGGAATTGTAAACTATTTCCTACATTTCTTAGGAAATAAATATGAAAAATCATTACGAAAAATTGCCGTGTATGGTTTTGCTCAGTTGTCACAAGCGAGATAATTGAGGGAACAAAGAGGGCTTGAATTTCATTGCAGCAGCCATGCTCCCCTTTATTTTCATCTTCCCCTGAAAGTGGAATATTTTTAAATACTTTAAGCAAAATAGGCAGGGCATGTGGACCAATTTTTTGCAAAGGATAACGGCTACGAACAGCATCAACAGTGATGCTGGTAATTTCATACAAGCAAAAACATGTTTACGGTATAAATGCAAATGAAATAAGAAGACCACAAAATAATAACTCAAAAATATCATTATACCATTAAAAGCCTACAAAAGTTACTCCCAGTTAATAAGAAGTAACATACCTAAACTATTCACGCGAGTAAATTTGTCTTACCTGCATAAATGCACTTTGCGGATTCAAATTCCCTTTCATAACAGCCACAAAGTCATCATCAAGCTACAGAATAACATTAATTCAGTGTGTAACACATATGTTCAGCTGATATAAAAAAAGGTGGAGACAGCATAATATTCAGCATAAGTGTGGGTCTATACATGCAAAGAAAACAGTAAAGAACATATTTCCAATCGAAGTAGATACCATAAGCACACCCAGTAAATAGAATAGTGTACACTTTAGCTACCATCGTGAAGTGAGCATCACAGCTAGGAGGAATTCCAGCGTACGCCTTTGGTGGTTCTGTAGCAATACAAACAATGGAGAAACATTACGTAGCCATGAAAAAAGTAACGACAAAAGAGTAACAGCGGTATTTCTAATAATGGGCTTAAACACTGCGAAATACAAATGCCACTGGAATCTGACTTGATTTGAGATCCAATGAAAATGTAATGGGAGAGGAGTCTTTCGACGGAAGAATGTCTAAGCGATAGATACAATTCACCTAAAGATCAAATCACACAATATACTCAAGCCATTTTTATAAAATGCATACCAAAATGGTTCAAACGAAAGCAAACAGCAAATAAAAATCAACACAAACACGAGCAGCTAAGATGTTTCGAAACAATATTACGCTATGAAACGATCCCACTACAAACATATGACTGAAAAGCATACGAGAATTTTTACACAAAATGACCTTTTCGACAAGTGCTTTCCCAGCAGGCGTTTCAAGGTGTTTCATGATATGCTCCATCAAAGGGCGACTTTTTAAATTGTCTGTGCCTGTAATTTTGCCTTTACTTTTATTTGGGTAATCTTTTTCACTCTGTTTATTAGGTTGCCTTGAGGAGCCCTTTAAAGCTTCACGTTGAAAAAGTAAAACGCAGGATTCATTTGCTTTATTACTGACTTACACTCAGCTCACCCCTACCTTTCATCTCAACCAGAAAACGCATTCACCCCAAAATAAAGGGAATAATAAGGTTAATTTTTAAGAAAGTAAATATACAAAAGCATTTAAAGCTTACAACAGTAGCAACTAATATAAAAAAGTAAGGTAAATTTCCAATAGTTTCTTATACACAACAATTTGGTGACTTGGTGGAGATACAATCGAAGGATCATTACCAACAAAATATTTCAATCAGAACACTTTTTTCATTTATCGATTGCGCTTACAAAGTGTCTTCAACAAAATAACTAGCAGTAGAAATTTACTACGTTTGAAATTAAATCATTTCATCCGGAAATTCTCGAAATAAAAGCATTTACAATCACCAATTCAAGTTCCAAATAGAGAATGAGCAAATTTAATACCTCAAAGTTTTTTTTCTTTACGTCTAGTAGCATTCAGACAAGTTTTACACGTTCCATTAATAAGCTGAATCCAGAGCTGCTGTCTAAACATAAATGTATGACACTTACTTTTCAAATATTCATATATAGCGGCCTCTGCATCCAATGCGAGTAAATCTTCCGAAATGGGAGGAAAAAGGTCTCTAGTGAATTTTGTGACAGCCCTCATACTTCCTTTGGCTTTTAATTTCCCCTGTCAAGTTAAAACACAAAAATCCGCATCATTTTATATCTTCTTTAACCATAAAATTTCCGAGGCAAATTATTTTCTCAAATCTCCCTACTACATAGCCCAACAAATCACAAGTGACCTCAAGCTAGTGAATTTTCCACAACAACGTCAACTGTCGAAAACACATGAATATACCATAAAACACCAAGAAATAAATTATATTCAATACTCTTTTGACAAATATGAATAGTTTCATCACTAGGAACCTTCACACTAAAAAAAGTTGCTGCAAAGCAAACGAGAAGTGTTTGAATTCAATGCAAAATTTTTTACGGAAAGACATGATTTTAGAATAACATACTACACATCTTAAAATTGATAGCATGCCTTGTAATAAAAAAAAATAAAAGATGGCTACAAAAAACACTAGACCATTACACAGATTGTCTGGTCGAACAGCATTGCAAAGACTATCTCTTAAGAGTAGAAATACTAGTAAAAAATTCATCACAATTCTTTAAAACGCAAAGATTTACATGCTTAAAAATAATTCAAGAAAAGTGATAATACTGCACAATTTACCTTGAGAAAAGCCACTTGCGAATTCAATTTTCCTAAACTAATATCAACAAAATCAGTATCTGTTATAATGAAAGTAGCATCCGCGTGACTTCCTTTCCCTTCATGTACAGCTCCTGTTTACAAGTGGACAAGCAAACACTGTAGAAAGTAAATTAGAAATGCTCTAAATATTTAAACAAAGCATATCATGGATAACTTGCCTTCTAAATAAAGCCTATATTTGTTTAATCAAACGTAGAAAAACTAACCCGAGTTGTGCTTCAAATCAATGGTCCAAAACTTAGAAGGATTGCTGGTATCACGTGATTTAATTTCAAAATTGAAAATACACTGAACCTGAAGAATGTAAATGTGGGTACAAACTACAAATGATATTTAACACATAGGAATCTAAGACCAATCTAAAATAGCTCACTCTCGCAACCAAAACTTTGCCTTCAGCAGGAAACTTTTCCAAATAGGCTCCCATAAGACGAAAGATCTTAGTTGATTTCGTATCAGGGAGCAAGCTTGTCCCACTTTCATTTTGAATCAGCGCAGCAGTATCCGGGTGAGACGAATTTAATACACGTTTCAACACCTACCAAAAAAATTGAGTCGCATAAATCGTTACCATTGCGTTACAAGAAATACAGAAATAAGTGTAGATTAGAACATTGAAGGCGTAGAGGGTCCGAAATTTTTATAATTTTCAAAAGGTTTTCCAATTCGAGCATCGGACCACCAATAAAAAACAATGAAAACATTAATGAACGCAAACGAGTATCATTTCTGATAAGATTAAAATCGGGAAAATCAACTAATACAGGAAACTATTACGTTAGCAAATAAGTTAAATATGTGCATTCATCCAAGGCATATGGCACGAAACGACTTTGGAATAGAACACAAATGTCTGAAAAAAGTTATCCAGCAGGAGCATAAGAAAATTTATAACGCATTAGCTATTTTTGCATTGAACAAAGCCTATAACATAAATTGATTGCATCATGAGGGGTTTCAAAAATAACTGCAACGTACCAACATCATAGATTCCTGTACTGACGAAGGATATGTCACCGCAGAAAAATCTGTAACTTTTTTCCACTCACGCTTAACATCACTCGATGTGAAAGAAAGAGGAAAAAAATACCCTTCACTACGCTGCCATCTTAGTTTTGCGACCCATCCAGCTCCAATTTCAAAGACCTAGCACACACCAGCAAATCAAACGTTTAAAATCATCAAACGCATGTAAGTAGAAAGCTCGTATCAAAAACAGCTAAAGCGCATAACATAATCTAAGAAAAAGTTAATTAGCAATTATATTTCAAGATTATCGCTCCCTCTACAGAGAAGAAAATAACAGGTCCTAAAAAATTAAAGGTGGGGTACCCGAAGAAATTTAGAATATGCCAAAAATATCTTTTCAGGATAAAAAAGCCCTTTTAGAAAAACGTTTTTATACAAATAAACAGAATGAAAGGAATTTTCCTTCTTTGTAAGAAATGCACTACGGCATGCAAAAAAACCTCGCCATTTTCTTCACAAGATTCTGAAACAAGAAACGCTACTATAGGAGAAATGTATTCAGGTTTTAATGCATCCGCCATGTCCTTTTGCAGAATTGTTTCAGTCATTCTAGTACCTAAAAAATGAATTGAGGCGATGTACAGTATTTTCTACTTTGTAGTATTACCTTTTGAATATTCTTGCTCTATCAATAATAACAATTAAAGCAGCGATTCAAGAATTTTAGACGCAAAAATAGATATTAATGATCTTTTTTTAAATCTCAAATTTTTTTAGAGATTCATAGGTAAAAACTCTAAAATGATACCCAAACCTACGATTAAAATCTATATCAAGAGGTAGTATATAAGAGTAGCAGAAAAAAACAGTATCACATTAAATTCATTTGAAAATAGTCTCAATCTCATTTATTTCGTGCATCCTGTGCTGTATTGGCATACCGGCTAATGGTGCAATGCAATTAACATGAATGCTTCGTTTAGCTCCTTCCACTGCTAAAGATTTTGTAAAGCCAATTAGACTGGCTTTTGCTGTACTATAGTTCGCCTTCGTAAAATAATACATATTCACATAAAATAAAAAGCATTGTGGTGCAGCAAAATAAGGTAAAAAACAGCTTACATACAAGAAGGAAATCTACACCTATCTTGTAAAATCAAGCGACAACTACATAATTTTAGATATTAGAGAGATGAATTTGTAACTTATCTACTCGCTGCAATTGATTAGCATTTCGCCACAAAGGATAAGGGAAAACAAAAAAATTCGAAACATTTTTTCCCAAACGGGAAAAACTAAAATCGGAAACATGCATTTTTTGAAAAGAAATGGTACAGATATATTTGGTTCAATATCAACTTAAGATTTTGAAAAAATAAAACGGAATCATATTGTGATTATCCCAAAGAAATACAAATTCGCCTCCCCAATTAACATAGCCTGACCTGGCCAAAGTTACCATACAACCCAGCTGCTGATGAAACATTAATGATACGCCCATACCCTTGTGCTTGCATTCGAGGCCATGCAGCTTTAGTGCACAAATAAGTACCTATTAATATTTAAAAATTCGTACATGCCCCTTATGCAGCTATTAGCAACATAGCTCTACACTAGACCCAGAAATACGGGGGAGATGAATGAAACGCAATACAGAAAGGAATGCTCAATAAAGTAAATAGCTGCTTATTTCCTTTGAATTTACCCAAGTATTAAATTATAAAAAAAGCACAATCAGCTACGAAAAACCATCTAAAAATATTCTGTAGGCAACAGATAAAATAATTTAACACTAGTACCAAATTATTGCTTTAATATCGCATGAAAATTCATTAAACCACAAAAGATTAATTTTGCGAAGTAGTGCTAAGCAACAATACCTCGAAGATGAACATCCATCACAGAGTCCCAATCCCTTTGGGACATTTTCAAAAATGTTACATCACGCAATATGCCAGCATTGTTGACCAAGATATCAATCTATAAAATGCGTTGATAAGCAACATATTTCTTGCTAAGCAGCAGGAAATCCATTATGGCAAATGGTAATACAAAAATCAAGAATGCAAAAACAGCTTAATGCAGGTACAGAGTCGGTGTCAACGAAATGAAAAATTGTCATGAGATATAGCGGCTATGACAAGCGGAATTTTTACAGGTTTATATTCGCATAATTTACACAAACTTCTCTTCCAGCACGAAATCACTTCTCTCTTATAACAGATCAATGCCTTTCAAAAGATATTTACCCGCCCAAAGTTTGCGATGGCAGTTTCAATTATTTTTTCACCGAATTCCACAGAATCATAATTCGCCACTGCAATCCCATTATCACTTCGAATCTCCTGGACCACAACATCCGCAGGGCGAGTGGCTGCAGGAAGTGACATACCATCTAAGCGTATGAACGAGCTATTTCAATGAAATTAGAAACATGTTTTCAGCAACTAAGCCAGTGCATGTACGGAGAGAGCTAAGTGAAAACAATTTATTACTAGAATCAAATTCTTGGGCCTCCCCTTTTAACCCAGCGCCGATATCGTTTACAACAACTTTTGCACCCAATGATGCAAGTACTTTAGCATAAGCTCGCCCGAGTCCTCCACCTGATCCTATAAAAAAAAATAGAACACAGCCTGAACGACATGGGGACAGTTGCAAAGAAACGCGTACCAAAAAAAACATCCAGTTTAGGGATTAATATACACTTTAAAAAATAGCGTTTATCACACTGCCTAAAAGGGAGTTGTAACAGTGGCAACATCCGCAGCGAATTCCTCTACTCAAAAACTTGATGGGATGCTGCAAAAAGGCAACAACGCACAAAGAAAAAAAGAACTACGACTTACGTGTTAAATTTGGGTTCGATGCTCAACTACCAAAAACATTTTATTTCCTCTAAACTTTTGTTATACACACCTGTGACTACCGCCACACGGTTATGAAGCAACGCCACCATTTTGAGATGAATTTGATCGGACGACTCCAAGGATTGACAAACGCTATTTAGCTACGGAGGGGTCGCTTGCATCTGACAATTCTAAAAGAAGTGCTTGTTTGATTACAATCTAAAATTTTCAAGTCAGCTGAGTTCACATAAAAGAGGTGCAACTGATTTCGCACAAAAGAGGTGCAACTGATTTCGCACAAAAGAGGTGCAACGGATTTCGCACAAAAGAGGTGCAAAATGATGGTATAGTTTTTGTTTAGCAACAACGAGCTCGCTTGAATTTTAATCCATTTTTTCAGTACAATATTCACAATATATAGTCTGAGAAAGATAGTTGATAAAAACAACACTTTCCATTTTTACGCATTTTCCGTTAGAAATTAGAGGCGAGTTTGGGGCTTAAATCATACATTGACTAGGATGCCATAAGAAATTCGTGCGCGTGCATGACTTGTGTGTGAACAGCAGCAACGCACATCACTAAGAGCCTTGCGGTTTTTGTGCAAATTTGAGACAAAAGGTTGTCTGGTACATTTTAACTTTTACTCAGTTTAATCTCCAAGTTATGGCCATTTGCGGGTATCAAGGAAAGTGGAATGCCCACTGCCCAATTTAATTATTTTTTTTGTGCGGCTATTTCCTTATTTTTCATTCGCGGTAGCTCCCTTCTTCGAATAAATGAGGAAATTGAGCTTTTGATGGGGGGATTAAAACCTACTTTTTTCTGCAGACTATGCAATCTCGGAAGAAATGCTAGTTAACCCAAGATAAACACGCAAAGTGCATAGCAAGTAAGCATACCGCTTGAGTATGTTTTGTTCTCTCTTTTAGTGTAACATTCCTGTGCGCATGTGAATACTTTGTTAAAGTGATCCATGCTGTAACAAATGGATTTGAAGCGTATGTAGATAGTAATGTTTAATTAGAGTTTAGGTTAAGTTATTAATGCTAGGTTACGTAATTAATCTCTAGGTTAAGTAGTTAATATTTAGGTTAAGTAATTACACCGTGAGTAAGTATTGTAGGAATGGAAGTGAGTTAATGAAATGATATATGTAGGACTAAGTTAACCCATGCGGGAAGTAGTTACGAAATAACCCGGGTAATAGTGGAAAGTAGGGTACTAGTGGACTAGGTCTGTATTTGAATGCGCACAAATACAACCGACGTTGACGAGCAGCCAAGAACATTGACAACTAACATACTCGTAGAAGTAAATGCAGAATCGGAGCAAAAAGGGGAGCGAGTGAGATCAGTCTTTCTATTCTAGTCTCTTCTACTGACAAATGTTTATACGAAATTAATCAAGAAGATATGTTTTAATCCAACTTTTATAGTCTAACTTATTTTAGTATGCTTAATCTTTCAATATTCCCTCGATTAAATGTTACCCAACATTATTAGTTTGCCTGTTCTTAAATTCCTTCGTTGCTGCTTGGAATTGTTCGTTGTAAGCTCTTTCCAATTGTTTACTTATTGTCGCACGAAAAATTCTACTCTCATATACACTGAAGAACTTATCTCATACATTCGCTCATTGCAGAACAACAGAGATATATTAAAATATCTCAATCTTAAAACATACAAATGTTTTATTGCACACAGCTCAAAAAAGTGGAAATGACTTATTGCTTAACCTTTAAGATCGTACATTTAGGTTTCTCCTTATTTTATCGCAGAAATGAAATGCTTGCTACAATTGCTCATCCGCGGTAACACTAGTACGTGGCAAAATTATAAAGGAATTTTACTTTTGATGGCACAATTTTAGGATGTAAATAAAGCAAGAGTATTTGTATGAATCATTATTCACGAAAGCTTCGATAATATCCAAAGCAATTTGACACCAAGGTAACATGGGCATTCAGGTGACGAAAATTTGGCAAAATTAGTGAAGTTTTAATCAAAAAACTTTCACCGAAGACATAATTTAAACGAATGAACTACAAAGTAAACATAAAATCCAATTGTTCTAATTCTGGGAAATGGTACGCGAGATATAAAAAGTGAATTAGCTGCGCAATAGACTATGCACAAAATGTGTCCACAAAATTTCAATTTTCATTTGTTATTTCCTTTCAAAATCATCTTGCCTGACATGTCGTGTAGAATGACATTTGACAATGCAAAAAATTAAAAAATATATGAAAACCATCCACACACACTTTTTGCATGCTGAACTACCATGAAAAGGCAAGTTTTTGTTTCCAAATACTTTAAAAACAATCTATGATTTCATCATATAGCCAACACTTTACTTTGCAGTGTTTGAAAAAATTGAAACCTCTAAATTAGAGATACTGAGTAACAAAAGATGCAAGCGTAATAAAATGTGAACTATTTTAGGAAAACTTCATATTCTGCAGTTAGAAAAAAAAAGATGTTGATACGACAATGTATACTCTACAAGTGTACTTTCGTTGTAGAAAAGGACATTGTTTAGTGTATACTAGCCCAATTTCAACCGTAATGCCATGAATTTGATCGAAGAGAGTGAATGAGGATGCACGTTTAGAAGAGATCATTGAGATCTGCAGCAGCTCTGCTTAAGAAACTAAGCTTATTTCTTATTGTTTCCACTCCTTAGTACTTTGGCATGAAACATAGCTTTTGCCACGAATTCAATATAGTGTCATATACTTTTAATAAAATAAAACCTTTCAAAAATTCCCATATGAAAAGAGGAATGGAAATAAATAATTCCGTATCATTTAACTCGAAATAGATGCATGAATAAAGATAAATTCGACGATGAAAAACGGAATGTTTTAACAAAGTAAGGAAAAGGTGAATTATTTTATCTGCATAGAAAATATTATAATAAGGAAGTTAGTGAGGCTTCACCCTCATTACTTTTTGGAAATGAGTATTCGCGAGCGTACAAGCAGTCCTATCAGGCGTAGCAAACTCGTATTTTAAATAAGGTTCTTTATCAAACTATCATCGTCGAATGCTGATTCATTATAGCATTTTCATAATGTGCTTTGGAAACTTTTAAACAACTTACCGTTTATTAACATCATTTCGTTAGCAGAGGCTGTTTCAAATAATAGTGTGAACGGGGTGTGTTCTGTGAATAATTACTACTAGAGTTAGCCACGTTCTAACGGGCGTATTCTATCAACTCCGGCTAATCATAATTCTTTTATGCGGTAGGACGTTAAATAGTCTATTTCTATTTAGTTAACAAAACAGGGGGTTTCTGTAATTCCTTAAACGAAAAATAAAACTTACTCTTCGCTTATAATTACTGTCTCCAGTAGTGATCAAAAAAAAGGAAAAATCATTCATTCCTCTATGCTTGGAGAAAAGAATGGGAAATTAAAAGCCTGGAATTTAACTGCAACATTTCTATTTTCTTCAGGGAGGTAAATTAAGTGCATCTCGATCGCATGAAAGGCATTGGGGAAAAAGATGGTAGTTTCGATTAATGCAATGCTGCGAGGTGCGATGATATTAAATCGTTTCGTGTGTATTCTACAATATCCACTACAATATACTTGGGGGAAAACCGCGGGTTGTTGACTTATCTATTTTAGAAAAATAACTATGTACTAAAAATGTAATTACGATAAAAATATAAGTGATTATAATAAAATAGCTATTCCTCGCTACTGTAATATCATTGTCACAAATTTGCTAGTTTTCAACCTTATCACTGCATTTTCCAGTTTTGAGCATCCTCCCATTTACGTATATCTTCGTGCCTCCAGACCTGCTATCGCAATAAATCAAACTCTACTTTCTTTCACCTCTCACACAAGTTTACTTGGAATTTTTTATAATATTTTTCCCAAGTTTGATCAAAATCTCAGTAGAGCATTCATTTATGCAATAATCAAATCCGATCTTCACTAAATATACCGTGAAATTTCTTCTAGTTTAAGCAGGCTTGTCGGAATGATAGAGTTTGCCTCTGCTCACGAGTGATACACTCCGTAAATGCAGAGTTTCTCCTTATCAATGAATCAACTTTCCAAGAGAATACTCTAGATGTACGTACACCACGAATTTTCAGAACTCCATAAACAAGTTGAATCATTTATTTTTGAATGCATGATTAGCATTTCAAATTTTCTTTTTTTTGCTACAACTTTTTGGCGTATCGAGACTTTGCATTGCTTTATCATATTCCCCACTACATTATACAGATGGAAGCATTTTATCTCGTAACGATCATTTTTACACTTCTGCCTCTTCAACTTTGCGTTGAAGGGAATATTACAAAAGAATTTCTTTCTCCTAAAGGTTGGAACAGTGCCCTCACAACTGGAAATAAGCACCTTGAACACAAAGTTAGCCGAACGCTCTTACTTGAAAAATATCATCTGATACACTAAGTGGGCATCTCGATTAAAATGAATAGTGTTGAAATATATGCGTACAGACGGCACAAGATGATGCATTATTAGGAGTGCAAGAAGAGCAGAGTAGTAACAAAGACATAAAGAGTGAAAATGCCCCTTTGCTCGCAGGGATTTATTTTCATCAATATTCTAGTCTACATTCACCAGTCAAGCTGGTGGAATTTTCTCTCGAGGTTAGAAAGATCCAGAAAAAATTACATGTGGTAGTAATGCCCATCATGCTAATAATTCTTTTGTATGATCAAAGCAAATTATGCAAAAATATCAGTGTAGAGATTGCTGCTATAACCTTAATTTTACCTTTAGAAAGTGCAAAATGAGCCAATTTCAAGCAAAGCTGCGCAGCTTAGAAAAACAAAAAAAGCTCTACAGGAGGCAGTTGCAAATTTACATTCAGAAGAGGTAGAATACATGAAACAGGTTCTTCCGTTTTATGATATATTTTTAAAAAAGATTCGACCATACAAGCGAATTCTGTGCTACACAGTTGAAATTGGAAAAGAAGTATGATTTGCAGGTATATTTTCCCCACTTACTTGGAATGCTGAAAAATTTGTGAAGGCTATTATTTTGGACAATTTAATTCCTTAGAAGCAAGAAGCAAAACAAACTGCTGAAAGGAATAGAAGGCGAGCAGAGTTACAGGTTAGTTTTACAATAAAAATATTATTTTTCGAAAAAAACGGACTGTAACATGTAACAGGAAGAGATCGCCGAAAAGGCCTCGCCTCAGGCAACCCCTGACACTTCAATTTTTGCTACCCCCTTGTATTTTGTCTCTGTTCCGCGGTTGCATGCGACAAATTTCGGTTATTGAAAAGTATCTTACACGCTCTTTCATTCAGCGTAAATGTTGCATTCTTGAATCAGGAAATACACTGCTAGAATAGATTAGCAATAGTCCGTTACATTAAAAGTACGCTGCACATTCCAAAGGTATTTCCGGGTATAGCTTTAAAAGTTGTAAGCCTTTGCTTCAGGAAGGTTTGAAATGCTGCCTAGCGTTGGAAGCACCGAAAAATGACAATATTTGACTTTATTGCAAAAACATCAAATTGCACACTGATAGACTTTAACTTCAGAAAATAGAAAAAATGCACAGTGGATGATAGTGCCTCATGCTTCGCAATATAATCCTACAAGCAATTGACTCTAATGAGTTAGCGAACAAAAATGAGTTTTCTACCAACGCTGTAACATTTTTTGAGAATTGAGCACTGCTTATATGAATGATTACTTCTGCCTGCAATTTTCATAATATCACAACAATGCAGAAATACTCAACTCATTGTTTTTAATAGAATGATTTGAGACCACATTGCATGAAAGAGACCGCACGCTACAAGAGAAGCTCTTTGTGTATTACAAATGTTAAAAACAGTGCTCGTAGTTTTTTCTTGGAATAAAATGCATGTTAGGCAACGAAATAGAGACTGATACTTCTCTAACACCTTATACTATGGTCCTATAAGGAGAGAGAGTACGACTTGAGTAATTAAAAAGATGGAGAAAAGCTTGGCAACGCAATACTCATACATCCTTGCAAAATGATAAAAATGGCATGCTGAGAATGAAATGCAAAATTTTACGATTTAGGCATAGAATCAGTCAAGATCCCTCTGTAACAATTTTGAGCTCGTAAGGTGACTTTTTAAGAAAGGGAACAATGACACTTGGTAAACTTAGACGATCGAAAGCTGTTAAAATACACAGATTGGAACTAAAAATTGTACATATTTACAAGGGAATGCACACACATTTTGATCAGCTAATATATTCCCGTCAACTAGGATTTCGAAATTTCAGGTTGAAAATTGCTGTCGCCTACAGAAAGGTAAAAACGCATTTTCCACACAGCTAGAGTATTTCAAGCTGAGCTTTTCTATGGAAATTGACTGAAAGTGTTAGATGCAGTAATCAGATAATTTAGTTACAATGTAATATTGACAAAGGAATGGATGGGGGGTAAGAGCAATGTAAAACCAGCACCACAATAACGCCAGCAATATAAAGCAGTTTACGGAAATTAGGTTTTTGCAAATTAGATACGGAATTTTTCAGATGGAAGTTGATCGTAGAGAATAATACGAAAGTGAAGTAGAGGAAATCATTTACAATAAAATATAAACGAAATCAGTTTAAGTACCATCTTTGCAGCATTGGGCCGCCTGGTAATGCGACTTGAGTATAAAGTTTACCCACAAAGCATGAAATAAAGCCTAGAAATGTTCTTTTTTACAGTGGCATTGCTCTGCTCGAGACAGGGAATAAAACCAGAGATATTTGCAAAGATGTGTCGAAATGAAAGCATCAAATTCACTTATAAAATCCACGACGCTGTTCATAAAGAAAAATACAGTCTGGGAAAAAGCTAGCACTTGTATTGCATATGAAAATTGTTTGTGGCACAGCGGTTTGCACCATAAATTGACGCAAATAATGTCAAAATGATAGGAACTAAGAAGTTTGAAGAAATGCTACTAATGAACTTGTCAAAGCAATGATTTTACTATAAATGTACGGGGGAAATGCTTTACGAAAAAGAAATTGTAAGAAAGAGAGTCATACACCCGTGATTGCGTGCCAAGCGAGGATACTTTATTATCATCTCATCAGATCAGTAACAACTACATTGTAGTTGCATCGCAGAGAAAAAAAGTACCAACAATTTCCTTCACTCTGAAATTTTGCATCTTCTCGATATACTAGAAAGTAGTAGAGAAAATTTCCAGATATGGCTCAATGTAACAATGCAAGTACAGAGAGAAATCTTCTGTAACAAAAGTTTGCGTAATATGGCTTTTCAGAGTGTTATCGAGAATAGTTTAAATAAGTACTTGTGGTCCGAGACTTGTTCAATTGTTTACAAAATTAAAAAATGTCGATAATATTCAAACTCTTCGAATGCAAATGTCCCGTCCCTTCTTTTGAGTGTATTTTTGTTGGCGCGATTCTAGGATATAACCGCAAATTTCATCATTTATTATATTATGCAATTGCATGAAATCATGAAATACCGACCTTGCATAACTGTGAATTAATGTGGTTTCATGTAAAGCTAAACAGTTTCACCAGAAATACCAATAAAGTTTCGACAACCTTCTAAAGTGTGCCAAGTCAAGTGATTTTTCTCTTTTTCCTCTCTACTATGAAGTTACACAAAGAAAAGAAAATAATTATTAGTAAGAACTCTTCTTTTCTTAGTGAAATTTTAGAAAATTTTAAAATATATTAGGCAAATTTGTGCAATGTTTTAAACAGCAGTTAATTTATAATCTAGCATTTTTCTTAAAATAAAGCATTCAAGCTAACTTGCGTTTGTAATACATGTTCACTTCTTTCATGATGACATCGGCAAGTAAACTCTCGATGCTTCACAAAAAGATTCATCTCACGTTTAAAGAACGGCTCCTAAATATTATATCTTTTCGTGTAAACGCTTTTTCAAAATTCCCTTCGATAATATTCTAGCCTTAAAGCCACAGTACCTTAGCCACCGATCACTCGCTGCGTGCACAGGCAATGCATGTACTAGAAGTGAGCGCCTATGAGCAGTCCAGGATCAGATACTTCAATGTGCAATAGCGCTCGTTTATCCTGGGATAAGATAATAGCACCTGCCCAATATTGATTTCTTGCGGCTTCTTTATATCAATTACCCTATGCTTTAAGTGCCTCCACAAATGCATTTATATAAAAAAACATTTGCAGGCAAAGCATCTTCATAATGTTTGTTATAATTTGTTACTTTCAGTTAACACTTAGCGCATATAGAGTGGCGCTGGTTTGCTGAATAAGAATGTGCCAATCTTGGCCAATACAAAAAAACTAATAACACAAAAAGAATCTCGCATACAAAAGTAGAGCCTTGAAAGTAGTAGAATGACTTGCAAGAATATGTATGTATCAAAAATCAAGAGATGTGAGAGCTTTAAAAAAATCGCGAGAAAAGAACATAAACAGACAAGCATGCTAGCCGCAGGTGCTCTCTAAAATTAAACAGAAATGAAACACAAAATAGGTACGAGTAAATACTTCTGAAAAGAATGAAAAATGTTTCCAAAACCAAGAGAAGGGAACTGCTCAATTTCAAACTAAAGAAAGAGCGGAAAACATGCTGGATGTAAGAATAGGACACAGATTATTCTTGAGCGTGCATGGCAATCGAGATACCCAACTTCCTTTTGAAACAAGCGTAAGGACAAGTTGCTGCTTGTCTGTTTCTTTTGCATATAGATGCTCTTGTAAAAGGTTGATCATTCTAGAAATATTTTCACAAAACAAAGTATGTTCTGGCCAAATATATGCATAACTGTAGTAAGTGGCTATCAAGTAAAGAAAATGATTTATTGCTTACTATTCTTTTTTTAAACACAAGAGTAAGCGATGATGCATAAATGAAAGTCTATAAAATTCTCCACAAAAATGCAGGTAATGCATAGATAAACTCACTGCTCTTTCAACTCTCGCTGTTCCGAAAAATTTTCCTGAGCTTCTTGCAGCTGTCTACATAATAAAATTTAGCAAAATGGATAATCATAGAAAGGAGAACAATGAACACTATCTGCTCTTTGTTATTGAAGCGAAAACAGCAAGATTACCCACAGATGATGAAAGATCAAACAAATTTTCATTAGGGTAAAAAAGAAATATAAATCAACAAAAAAGAACTAACTTTTCAAGTTCAAAAAACTCGGCTTCTTTCATGTTGAAGCTTTCCAGGGCTCGTAAAACCTGCAAGTATATTGAATGATTGATTGAATAAAGCAAGAACAAAATTTTCTAGAATTCAGCATCTTTGTTCTAGAAATAAATCATTATTCTTCCTTTATCTCGCATGGCAATTTTTTTTCTAATTTTCATGCCATAAACAAAGGATTTAATACAAAATAATTACACCATTCAAAAAATACCATTGAATTCCGAAAACGACTCTACCATATAGATTAGAGACACGATTTAGACAACATTACTGTTACCTTTCGAAGAACATTTAAAATTAAACTCTTTTCATTTTCTACTGCAGAGATTTCGGTAGTCCTAGATTCGGATGTTTTGCGCATTTTGCTCCTATAGGCCCTCTCTCCTGCTGATGCAAAGTAAAATAAAGTAAAAACGAGTTTTAAAAGTGGCGGTAAAAATAGAAACCAATTGCGGAAGAAAAAGAAAGGGCATGAAGTGTAACATATGCTACAGATTTAAATTTTCTGTCATCAAGGCTTATAAAGCAAGTTTTACAATTATTCCGATCATTATGAAGCTATGTTATCAAAGGCAAACCTGAAGTTGTAGAAGTATCACCGGTTGTCGCAGCATGGTGAGAAATAGCATCTCGTAAATCTGTACAAGATTTCACAATTTGAAAAATATTGCTGTGCTTGTGCCTACTCCACGAAGATCGCAAAGACTAACCTTCCAGTATTTTGTGATTATAGAAATTATCGCCAGAAAGTTTCATCAAAATATCGCTTGACATAGTTGAACTTTCAATTAATCGCTGAAACGTTATAACCTAGCAGCATAAACGTAAAATAAGAAAAAGTTAAAAAGATATGAATGCATTAAACCCAAATGGAGGAAATACACAGAAGGTAGACCGTTATCCGTATATACCATAGAACAACTTTATTTCAATTCTCGCCAGTTTTATAACCACATAAATGATGTATAATACCAAAAGTTCTCGTTGGGAATCTGCTTCGTCCTTTTCTGCTTCTATTTCTGCCATTACTTTTGTAAGACCTTCAACATGCCTAAAATTGAAAATAATTAAATGTAAATAGTATTAAAACAGATTTCTCCGTAATTATGTCACTTAAAAATTCATTTCTTCTTGCAATCCACATCCTAGTATTTCTTGTGTAAAAGAATCGATAGCTTACTTTTCTTGCAGTAACAAAGACTTTTCAATAGCCCCCACTTTTTCGTTGAATTCTTTTGCATCTCTCGTGGTCTAAAGCGCATAAAGGATTTCTTTCACAAATTCACTTTTACATGAAATTATTCAAACGCTAATAATCTCAAATCAAGAGAATATAACTCAATTTTAAATAGACAGAAATTTTAAATGCGGATATGCAAGTTCAAATACCTGTCTTTGCACTCGATCAACAAACAGGCTGGCTCGAATGATATCCTCCAATTTTAAAAGAAGATATCTACCATGTTCGCTTCCACCAAGAACCGAACGTGGTATATAGACACAGGAAGGAAGCTTTTCTTTAAATTGATAGCGATGCATTTCATTTTTTGATGTTTCGACACTTTTTGAAAGCAATTTATTGTACTGATGAGAAATTCATCGGACCCATTTTATTGTTCCAAAGGAAGACAAATACAAAGCGAATGGTAAGGAAAGGCCAAAGAACATAACAATAGGCAGAATGAAAGTACTTGAAACAAAGAAAAATTAAGTGCAACAAGAAAATAAAAAGGGGAACATGCTAAATTACTATTTAACCGATTCGGTCGTAGCGGAATAAATGACTCTCGTTGACTCAATAATACTGGGGTATTTTTTCCATAAAGGCTTATCAATACCCTGAAATAATAATAAAAATAACTTCCTAGTACTTTTTCAAGAACAGAATATTCGCATTTAAAGTATGAACAGAAGGCGATAGCTTACGTTGTACTCCCGAAAAAACTGCGTGTTACAAGTCGGAAGTTCAATAGAATTTAAGGAGCACGTACAATGTTGCTGCCACATGAGACGGACCACGTCGTTATCCAAAGTCTTGAAAAATGACACACCCTGATTTATACAATCAGTAATCGCACGTAACGAAATCCAAACAGTTCTCAACAATAGAATTTTCTCAAAGAATGTTTTACAGATATTTTATAAAGAAACAGGCAGCATCTATTTTATTGAAACATCCAAACCAGCACTTTGCTCATTTCACCATCACTTGAAAAAGGGAGAATCTGACAATGTATTACATCACCTCCATAGGTTGATTTCTTGCAAAAATAGAGCAGAAATCGATGATAACTATGTTATCATTTGGGTATACTAAACCGCGAAGGGCTTCATCATCACCTCTTAATTTAACACCTTCAGGGTAAAAAAAAAGGAATATTTTCATCAGAATAAATTTACAACAACAGCGTCTCGACATAAAAAAGAGAGGACAGGCAATTTTCAATCCAACATAAAAACGGTATGTACACATTTTACACAAAAACAACAAATACCATGTTTACAATAACGGAAAATGTAAGAGAACTAACTCAGAGAACACAGCATGCAATATACCAGAATTGCAAGATGGCTCCAATTGCTCAAGATTCTTCTCATCATCTGAAACTGCTCTACGCGCTTTAGGAAAAGAAGGAAAATTATCGTTCGCTAGGTTAGATGAATTTTTTGGAATTGTAAATGAAGATATCAAACCCTATAGTCATACAATATGCAAACCAGGAAGCATTGTAAAATTACAGCAGGATACAAACAATAAAGGCATTGACAAGTTACAATACGATGAAACGTATATTTCTACTGCACAATACAAGAAAGGGGCAGATGGTACAGACTGACTTATTTACCAGTAATTTCGATTGCATGAAGTCTCGGGAAAGCGTGTTAAGCATAGAATTTGTAACTCTAAACTTGCATGCGCGACGTAAAATTGCTTTACAAGACATCGAATTATCGTCTTCTATTACATTGCTCGAATTCTACAAGCATGATAAAATGTACAGTACTAATGAGACGACAAAAATTTGTTTCTTGATCGAACAAGAATACCATTTCAAAACTGCAGTAAACAGTTTGGTTGAAAATCTGCCATGAAGCTTGCTGCATGTAGCTGTTAGAATGCACCATAAAAGTAGGTTTACTTGCAAATACTTCAACATCTCTTCTATATCAAGTGAAAGTAACTTCGACTGCATTGACAGAAGGATAGCTAAACCGATTCTATAGAATGCTTTCCACCCACAGACAAAGAAGACATCCCAAATGAGCGCTAGCATCTTCGGTTTTACAAAATAAGCAAAATTTGTCAACAGCCACTGAACGCAAACAATTTAGTAAGGGTCCTGAATAAAAATTCATCTTTATTGAGCATCATTATATACAAAAAGGTGTTACATGCACGTTGCAAAATTTTCAGTATTTTCATTTTCAAAGATAAAGTACCACACATTGCATGCTATAAAGATCAATCTTTGTCATTAGGATATTAATGCAGCAACCAAGTTTGAATTTCTCGTTTTGTAGAACGAGTGATATTCAGAACACAAAGAAACCAAAATAATCACCCACTTATAATGTTCCTAAAAAATATTTATTCCCGTAGAATGCCTATTAATAATTTTGAATAGCGTATTTTGTTTATTTTCGCTCCTACCAAGGATACATTCCCAGTTGTAGTTATAATTTCAAAAGTTGTCTAACTAACTATTGAATACGGCTGTTGTAATTTTTGAGTAAAACAACCCTTTTTTACACGCAGAATCTATCATCAACATAAATTTAGAACAATTGTCATGATAATAGACGGACCTGGTTGGCGAAAAAATCAATGCTAAGAGAATTTTGTCTGAAGTGCGCCCACAATTTGGGTAAATGCTCGCTGTTTACACCAGTAAGAAAAATGCTTTGGGCAAACTGTATTTTTTGCTATATTTGTAATACAAGCAAGTAACATGACTACACACAGCAAAGAACTAAAATTACACAAGCAATCTAAAACATTTTCACCGTCAAACGCAAAATTGTCTTATTGAGAACTTACCGAATAACAGAAGAAAATTGGAATAAACGCAGAGCGACAAGAGGTACTCGAGGAGCGAACATTAAAGAGTAATCGTAATGCCGCATCATTGCAAGAGTCATCCAAAATGCATGATAAGGACTTTCAAATTGTATCAAGAAAGAAGCAACCACAAAATTCATTCCTAATTACAAGCAGCAGGTATTTGTAGAGCAAGGTCAAATTGATTGAAAACTAAAGTTAATCTCATGAACACTTACGTAAATAATTTGATCACATTTCTATGAAAGTAGCTATGACTTTTTTATCCCATAAAAACGCTCAATGGATATTTCAAAAGCTTTGAAACAGATACGGTTTAATCTACTGTATATCTTTAGTAGTGTTATAAAAACATTGCATTTATACGTTATACAGTCAGGTAAAATAATGAATTTTCAAAGACAAACTTATGAATAACAAAGCTACATCATCCGTTCATATCCATTGCATAATACTGTGTCAATGCTGTACCTTGGCAATATCCCGAAGCAGGATCTAAACTCACGAGCGCGCGTAAAACATTATACAGCCATAATTGTCCCTCGCCACCTCTATTTTTGAATCTGTCAAAATAAGAGGAGCTAAAACAATTTTTCATCAGTTGAATGCTCCTACTTCAAGATTAATCAGTTGAAAAGAGGCTATGGCAAAACCTCAAGAAGATAAAAATAAACATAATCTTACAAGTTTTGATATGGAAATGTTCGATCAATGTCTCGCTTGATTTCATCATCTTTAGTTTTTTCCAAGTGAGCAGTAGAAAGAAAGTGATAGACAGATTTTCCCAGTTTCATGCATAGATTCCTGCGCTCTAATTCTCCCATATTCAAACCTATGTCCAGGAAATAATAAAAATAAAATTCTATTCAAAGAGATTCAAAATTGGCAAAAACGTATTTTAGGCAATAGCAAAATCCCAACAGGAAATGGGAACAAAAATTCTAATCGATTCACATAACAATAAAAACAACAACAACAAAATCGTGTAATCTAATGCTTATAAAACAGCGGATCTTACCATAGTTTTGGTCCAGGAAAGAGCGTACATCTGTGCCTTCATGCTGAAAAGGGGAATCAAACAAGCCGCTACAGAAATCGGTATGTTTCGAGATCCATTCCACTTCTAACGCAACAGAAATTTGCAAAAACTGAATCCTCGCACATGCGTAAATCCAAAAGTTTTTTCGTAGTTTTGGGGTCATGCCTCCATTTGAAATACAATACTTTACCCACTTATATCGTCGCGCTACTTTAATTAAAGACTTGCTCGCCAGCGCGAAATTTACTATATCCTCTAGCTCAAGAAAATGAGTCAAGAGATATGTTAGTAACTCATTAGAAAGTGCATTAACCGCTTTGCCTTCAAGTATATTTTGGGAAGCTCCACCAAGCCGCTGACTATCATCAGACGCATCAGCATTTGCACATAACTCACTTTGGGGAGCGTAGCATAGCACAGGCGAAAGTGCGCGTCCACGTTGCCTCATCGACACAAATGATTGCTTTTTAAAACTATTTGGCCATTCAAGATGACAATTCTCCATTGATAAATGTTTGCTTTCGGTTTGCGCTACAGGTGTTCGATGTTCCCCTGTACAACAGGAACAAAAATTGGAGGATTTCAGTCAATAATTTTACTTCGATGTTTTCAGACAAAAAAATCGAGAATATAGTATCACATGATTATTCCTTACCAGAATTGTGATATTAGAACAAAAACCCATTCTCTTCTACTAGGAGCACAAGGCGTTTCCAAACTGTTATTTTTGAACATGAGCCACTCAAATATTCAGTGAGTGGTATGCGTTTTTTGTCATGCTCTTACAATTTCTCTACATAAAAGATAGCAAAGAGGAGATGAAGATATAGTACGAATGCTTTCAGGCATCCAGTAAAATTATTAAAGCAAAGCGGCCATGCAATTCATCTCAAACACACGCTGAAGCAAACGCATTTTACCTCGTCCACGTGGATCATTTCGACCGGATTGGTTCCAAATACACCATCAACAATCTAAACAGCGATCTATTTTGTAAGTAGGCAGACTTTTCAGTCAACAGAAAGTTTTCGATGCTTCTAGTGCGGTAAGAGAGTAACATGACAAACCCGTATCACCAATTTCGCCAATACATCCTAGCAAGAAGAAGCTGGATAGATGAATTTGATATAATTAGAATGCTAAGGCAACGATAATTTTTGAGGCAATGGTGCAAACTTCTTTTGATCTTAAAGGCTTACCACTAATCGTAAGTTAAAGAAACGTTTAAAACCACCCACCCTTTTCCCCTTTCGCAGCGTTAATCTTGACAGAAAAGCATCTACCAAGAGTGTTGGCACGAAGAGACAATATAAACTACAAGTGTATCCAAGGACTAGGTTTTACATTTGAAAGGCAAAGAATGAAGTGAAGATAGTCATCCACGCACCGTTTTTGTTGTAGTAGCCACAAAAAACGTATTGTCAGATGTAAGGGGTTCAATGAATTATTTGTCATCAAATTCCTAAAACCTGTAATAATTTCTTGGCGAAAGCTCTTGTCTAACTTGGCCGTCGTGCGGCAAATTTGCTACACAATGGTTCTTGCTTCATAAATCTCCTCGCGTTTGGAGAACGGTCATTTCACATTCGACCTTCAAGCTCGCTTGATTCATGCTTTCCAATATATAAAAAAAAGCTAACTTTACTAGAGCAGCAATTGTCAGTCTACACAAAACTATAAAAAATAATGATACCACACGACAATAAACTTTTAGTATCGTTCGATGTATTTTCTTTCGCGTGCATTGCCGATCAAAGTTACTCTGAAAGGATTGTGCGTAAAATTTTACTTTTGCGCGGAGGCACAATTCAAATCATCAGTGATGTGCGCTAAACTTTACCCATACATTCTTAACATATTGCTAAGGCACAACCAACTTCCAAAAATCCCCCTCGATTTTAATTATTTAACAGGTAAAATACTAAAGTGAAAACGTTTAGCCAATTATCATAAAGATAGCTAATATCTATGACATCGCACTCTCGCTTAGATTCGGTACTCAAAAAAAGCGAATTTCTTGAATGGCATTCATTGCAAGCTTCCTTCACGACGAAAAAATAGTGCAGATGAGTTTTCGCTATGCTTCTTATTTCCATTTCTTACAAACATCCATCAATCTCTAGGCTCGTCATTTAATATTAGCTCATTCGTAGTGCCGCGAAGCCCTCATTTCCAATTTGAAGCAAAATGGTAGTATTTCATTTCCAAAATAAATTAATGATACAGTTTTTATCAGAGTATTAAGTTATTACATATTATCTTTAACAAAATGAAAATTGTGTAAGCAATCAGATTGTATAAATCTATTTTTATCTCTTAAACAAGTTGGTCTCCAATTTGCAAGCTGAGGCCGCTGATATTCCCACTAACTTTTTGAAATGTTTCCAAGGCAGAATCGTTATATCAGAATAACTTTATTTTTGTCATCCGAAACTTCTTCGATAACGGTATTTAGCATTAATAAAATGAAGAGTTGCCCTATAACTTTGCTTCTCAAGCATAGGTAGCTGAATAGTCTTTAATGACTACAACATCTTATGTAGAGCATGGGAACTCCATAAATATACGACAATGAATATTTGAACGACACTCTTAATCATATAGATACAATATTGGAATAATCACAAATTTCTTTAGTGACAAAACGGTTACACTGCTGGTGAAGAAAATACAAATATATCAAAATACCTACTAAAGGTACGGCATACGCAAGCATAATCTAACATAGCTCTATGCAAATAATTTTTAGAGAATCCAAAACATGATAGAATTACGGCAGTGAACAATAAAATAAACTGCTCTCGCATCACAACAAAAGTACTATATTTGTAAGCGCGTTAAAAATTTAAGAAAACCAGTCATTTGATGCATTTGAAGGTCCAGCTGGTTCCAATCACTATAGATAGCAAGTTGCAATCGAATCAGTTCATCGTTTTGGATTGATTGGGAAAATTTACAAATAAGAGTTTCACCATGCAACTGCACATAAAAATTACATTACGAAGCATAAATGGATATACAAAACACAGAATAACTTCCTAGTTATATGTCACAGGCGATCAATCATTTTCAACACAAGTAAAACTTACTTGAAGAAATATCTGTAAGCACGGGTGCAAAAAATCTAGCCAATGACGCTTTTCCACGTGGTACACAAAACATCGTAACATTTCCAGCAGCTAAGCAGAAGGAAAAAATAATAGCAACATTGAGTTTCGAAAAATAAAAGGAGATAACCTACACCAAACTTTCTAAAAATAATGTACTAGCTAACAAATTACGCAAACTGAGCAAACCTCTTCATTATTCCCGCCAGCCATTTCACCCAAGGCATTCATAGCGAGAAATACACCAGAAGGGGAGAGATTAGCCAGATACATCAGGATATCTGCAACAGAAAAAATGCTTGGGCACAAATATATTGTTAGTAAGAAAAAGAATTCTGAATAACACCACCGTAATGAAGGGTACCATTGTATTTCACTGCAGTTCCTTGCATTGTAGGCGTTACAAGCAGCTTCTGCAATTCCACTTTCTCATCTAATTTCTCTTCCTCTGGAGAAATGATCTTCAGCTCAGAATTTTCAAGTGTGTCAGAAAAAGAATACTTAGTGCTCTTGGCTTGCTTTTTGATTTCATCAGGAAAGAGAGAAAACTCGAACCGATTGGGAAGAAAGAAGGGCGCAACAGCAGAAATTTTGGAGTTTTTTAATGGCTGTAAAAAAATTGCCAAAAATCTTATATTATAAAAAAGAAAAACGTGAAATTTGTATTCAGTTTCAAGAAAATTAATGTACCTGACTTTTCTGCTTTATAAGCTCCAAATGCAAAATAGATTGCATCTTTCCAAGCGGCATTCCGGATAAAGTGAAAGCTCCTGCAAAGAGAGGCTTACTCGATGATGTAAAAGAAGAGTAATACGGATGTATTTCGGAACTTTCTTTAAAACAGTATGACGAGAGCTGTAAATTAATAATGTTGAATGCAGCATCAAAGGAGGATGGAAAACTCGGTGTCTTTAAAAGTGGCAATGACAAGGATTCATCGAATTCACTTATCCAAGACCAAGCGAGCACACCTGCAGCATGAAAAATGTCGAAATAGCACACAAATGAAATATGTATTCCTCCATTTATATGCACAAGAGCTTTACAAGTAGGCAAAGCAAACCTTTAGAATGATGAAATGCCGTATACAGGAGCATTCCATTTCGATCGAATGAACAAGACAAAACGGGAGAGGGAAAAAGTAACCAATCAATCAGCATGGACGAGTACAAATCAAAAATAAAGAGCTCGCATTTGACAGTGGCTACAACCAACCATCTTCCATTAGCACTGAAGCACATACTACATGTCGGGGACCTGCAATCAAAGTCCCGAACTACTCGTCTAATAGAAATGTCACAAATGTTAACTACGCCATTTTGAAAAGCAACAGCAGCAAAGTCAGCGTGTGCTTCAAGGGCAGAAATCCCGTATCCTTGCTGCGGGATACAAATAACATGCTCCAATTTACGCGTAATCAAGTTCCATTGTAACAAGTTGGTATCCTGTATAGGAAGCAGATTAGTTATTGTTGTATAATACATTTGCCATGATAAAAAACCAATGAGCAAGATTGCAGGTTTCTTTGCTTTTTCAAAATATGCAAAAAAATGGATACCTCAGAATGCGATGAAACAGACAAGACAAAACGGGACCCAAAAATTGAAAGACCGCAGACAGACGGAAAATGTGCTTTGCCAGAACACTGTAACAAACGGGGAACAATTTCATCTAAAAAAGATTATTTCATTAAAACCGAACACGCAAGTATGTGAACCAACCTTCGAGTTTCTAAGAAATGATCCATGATGTACTGAGGACTATATTTATAAAGAAAGAAGATCACGATATATAAATTAATTAATTTCGTATAAATACAATTTCACTAAAAGTAAATTTGTAAACATTTCGGATGCACGTTCATACCTGCATACTAAAGCGATGAAGAGCTCCATTTTCATAACCCACGACCACTGCAACAAAAGGAAAGAATAACCTCCAGATTAGCACAATTCAAACAATAGGTTAAAATAAAACAATAACAGACAACTTTCGTCTCTGTAATAAAGCATGTTTTGCATGCAAATGTACCAAAGTTTCCACAATGACTTGCCGCTACTGCGGTGGCCACCAAATGTCTTTCATTAGAGACAGACAAACAGAACGGATCCTAAAGAACAGTGGAAGAATGACAGCATTTTCAAAAAATAGCCGAATTCAACAAAGTAGTACAACATATCAATAGCTGACTATTTCTTTTGAAAGCGCATTCCACATGTAAACTTCGTGCACTCCTTTATGGCAGGATATCACATTGGGCCAATCCATATGCCTAGAATATGCAAAAGCTATACTTTTGATGGGAGGTACACATTTCCTGGACGACATGATATTCTGAGAGTAGAACAGGTAAAATAGCAAAACTGCTGTAGAATTCTGATAAGACAAAAAAAGTAAAGCATTTCCATTTACTTGGCGCCGTATATCACGCGAAGAAAAAAAATAATTTTGGTGCAAGTGCGTGGTCGATGTTATCCCCAAGTATCCGCAATTGTTAATATTACTGCTCGTCAATAGGCCACCGTTGGCTTCATCTAAAAAATGAATGAGTTTATAAAATAATTGTTTTTATTTATCCAAGAAATAGTACATCGTGCATCAGACATAACACAATCCCTATGGTAGCAATTACCATAAAATGCCATCTGCGTTATTGACCCAGCATGACCTCGCCGTTCTTTCAAAATTCTGAAGCTGCCACTACACGGATCAAAAATCCACATGATGATTGTATTGTCAGTCCCTTAGTAAAAAGAAACAAGCACGAACAGATGAATTAATAAAAAAAAACCACATCTTGGTCTGAATCAACCATATTAGCAATATCAGTGCCTTCAAAGATCACATGTAAAAATCAACAGAACTAACTTACCTGCAGATAACATAACTGGTTGTCCTGGAAGAAAACTCAAGAAAGAAATGCTACCTTTATGCGCCGCAATACACGAAGTTAGCATGATCCCTTTATCAAGATTCCAAACAACGAAGCTACCACTTGAAGATCCACTTACAAGAAGACTGCACTGTTCTTGCATTATTTTTTCGTAAGAAAAAGATAGTGCTGTAATGGCATCCAGATTTCCATTCTGAAAAAATTCTAACAATAGATGGTCTTGCCGGGCATTAAAAACGATGATACGTCCACATACTTGGCCTGCTGCTAGTATGTCTGGGTGAGAAGATTTTGCTATACAAGTAATACTTGAAGAGTTGACGTTGGGGTTTTCAGAGCCTGATGAATCTGATCCAGTCATATGGTGACACGACAATGTATAAACATGTCTTGCAGTACGAAAATTCCAAATTTCTAGAGCACCATCCGAGAAGCCAAGTAGAATTTTGTTAATATATGTGTCAGGATGAACAATAGTGGTAATTCGATGAGTAGGAGGTATAGGGAATGCACGTGACGAGATGCCTTTCGGAACTTTCGTTCTATTCGAAGTTTTTGCAATAACTGATTCATTTTTATTTCTATTTCGTCCTTCGAAGTTCCACATCAACAGCTCGTTTTCGCTATACGAGAAGAGATAATCACCTAAAATTAAAATTCCATTGATAGGATTGCGATGACAACAAAGCCGGCCCATTAAGCGAAGCCTGTGACACAAGAGGATTTGATTTCCAGAAGCAACATAAACGTCCTGAGTTATAGCATTCATCCCGATTGCACCAATAACTGGGAACTTAGCAAGCGACTGAAGAGGCAAGAAAGTGCTTCGAAAAGCCACTCGCAGACTTTTCGTGTCATACATTAAATATTCATTACCCGCTGATGTAAGCAAATGCGGGATATCTCCACCAGTTGAAAGAAAAAATGCATTCCCGTCGGTTATTAGACCAATTGTTCGAACAGGCTCCAATAACAAACTACCCAACCTCGTACTATGCTCGGAATTCTGGATCAACCGACAAACAAATTGAGACGACTTTGTACTATCGATACATTTTTGCTTCTTTTTATATAAATTTGACGAAAGTTGAAATTCTTCCAGAACAGAAGACTGCAGTGTATCGCTAACAGACAGGGAAGAGAGAACAGAAAGACAACCAGATGTAGATGAGGGAAGCGGAGAAGCGGTAACCTCCCTGAAAGAAGGGTAGGAATCAGCCAATCTTTTCTTTTTCATTTTGATTGTAGTAAGAGAGGAATAAAATATGTCCCTACCGTCAAACTATCTTCTAGTCATAAGCAACAACATTTGAGTGGGGAAAGAAGTAGGTTTTAAGATAAGCCATTCTCGTAACGAACTCTTGTCATTTTTTAAGAAGCGATATTGTAAAAATACTAGAAACTTTAGAAATGAAAGATGAGAAAATTATTGAGCGTTCGCTTTCCTATTCATGGTATTCAATACTATCGGGGACACAGCATGCAATGGCAAAAAGTACAAGTCACAGTCTAGTTTATGAGAAAGGGAAATTTTTAACAGAGAGCAAGAGGAATAATCTGTATGCAGTAAGAAAAGTAAAAATTCACAGCTTGAGCAAATTGTTGGACAGCAAGAAGCAGAGTAATATTACTAGAAGAATTCTTTGGTTTCATCAATTATCTATGTTTAGGGATTAAAACAGAAACATAGGAGTAGACTTAACTAATGCAAGACCTGATTTCACTTATGTTTTTATATACTCGCAATGTTTTCAGATAAAGCGGGAAAAATACAGGAGAAAGTTTGCTGGGCATGGCCATCAGCTAGCTCTAGATAGAGGCAAAAACCAACCCAAAAAGTATTAGCAAATATTTCCTTGGTGTTTCAGCACGTAATACGAAAATTATTCTTAATATTCAATATTACTACTAATAGTTCTTGTTAATGAAGAGAATAAGAAAGAATAAGACTGCATATGAAAAGATTGAAAGAAGAGCACATGCGGGAAAAATTAATAAAGCGTTTTCTGAAATGCCCAAATTTCCACTACAATGAGATTGCGCTTCATGGTAACATGCTTGAAAGATATTCTATCGAACTTCTCTGGTTCTTGTTTCGTAAATTCCTTCTTATCCTTTTGTCCCTATCGTTGCGCTTAATCTGACAGCGATCATTGAATCTCGAATGAATTCTATTTCGTGAGATCTCCCTAGCTCAAATGTAAACAATTTTATGTAGAATTATTTATTTTCATTTATTGCACCGAGTTTCTACGATTGTAAATTCATTATGCATTGTAGGACAGATAAAACTTATGGCGCCTAAGTAAGTAATATTTTGGATCATTGCATTGCTGAAATTAAATTTATTCTTTTAAATAAAACAATTGTTTCTCGAAGAGAGATGGTCGCTGCGTTGCTGTAGACTCTTGACATCACAAATTGTTTAAGTTCGTTTTAGTGTTTTGAAGGAATGAGTAGAACGACAATAGTCGTAGGTAGAACGTATTTAGCAATGCAGCAAAATCTTTAGGTATTATTATTAATCTTTCGATTCTTTTGTTATTGTATTGAATTTGGACAAGCAGAGAGAACTTATTCTACAATTAAATACTCCAGTACCTGTAACCTGGGGAGTGACTTCGAGTTGACAAACATATAATTTATGTAACTGTCGTACCGCGACAGTGCGGAACACCCACTTTATCTCATTCCTTTACTCTAATTAGTTTACGTTTACCATGAGTACCCTTTATTTTTAGTACATAGTCATTTCTACTAAACTAGAGGTAACAACCCGCAGTTTTCCCTCAAGGATACTGGAGTAGATATAGTAGTGTACACATTTACGAATTGGAAACATCGAATCGCACAGCATCGCAGCAACTAAAGATACCCATACTTTCCCCGATATTTCCCCCGCAATCAATGTGCACTTATTTTACATCCTTGAAGAGGAGAATGTAGTAGTAGTAGTATTAGCTTAGAGGTTTTTAGATTATTCTTTCCTCTTTTCTTGCAGCGTAGATGAATGAGGGAGAGAATGACTTTTCCCTACTTATTTCCGCAGGCATTGATTAATAGCGTAGAGTAAGCTTATGTTTTATCGTA
>JADAQX010000646.1:0-30144 GCA_015476325.1 Cardiosporidium cionae
GAGTGGGAGGAGGTAGAGAGAGAAGTGGAGTGGGAGGAGGTAGAGAGAGAAGTGGAGTGGGAGGAGGTAGAGAGAGAGAAGAGGAATGGGAGGAGGTAGAGAGAGAGAAGAGGAATGGGAGGAGGTAGAGAGAGAAGTGGAGTGGGAGGAGGTAGAGAGAGAGAAGAGGAATGGGCGGGGGAGGTAGAGAGGGGAGTGTGTGGGAGGAGGTAGAGAGAGAAGTGGAGTGGGAGGAGGTAGAGAGAGAGAAGAGGAGTGTGTGGGAGGAGGTAGAGAGAGAGAAGAGGAGTGGGAGGAGGTAGAAAGAGAAGTGGGAGGAGGTAGAGAGAGAAGAGGAGTGGGAAGAGGTAGAGAGAGGAGTGGGAGTAGGTAGAGAGAAGTAGGAGGAGGTAGAGAGAGAGAAGAGGAATGGGGAGGTAGAGAGAGAAGAGGAATGGGGGGGTAGAGAGAGAAGTGGGAGAGAGAGAAGCGGGATGAAAAGTGAGAAGAAGAGGGATGAGAAAAAAGAAACTGGGAGGAAAGTATGGGAAAAGAAATTTTTATGAGCAAAGAGTAAACGAAAATTGGAAAGGGGTGAAAAAGGAAAGGTTTTTGAGAGATGTGGATTGCAAAGGCATTAAAAAGATTACAAATTATTGATTTAAAGAGACGGATAACGAACAATAGAAAATCTATACTTCTTGGAAGAGGCTGCAATTATAATAATGAAAACACTAAAGCTTATCTATATACAATTCTCTGTGTATAGAAATTGTATAAATGCTCCTTTACATCGAATGATGGAAAAAAGTTTCACCTCTTTATAAAGAAGATTCCTATTAATGCTTGGAAGGCGCAATTTACTTCTATGGATCATTATAATGGAGATTATGTGACAGATGGCGAAAATTTCGTGATGGAAGCTGCTGTTTTAACTTACTTTAAACGTTCGTTGATGGATGTAAAGGCAAAGAAAATGGTTTACATTTATTAAGAATAGTCGATAAAAAAGAGAGTAAATTGGAGAAAGGACATGAGAAGAAAAAACGAGCAAAAAATTGAAAATTTCTGTCAACAATGAGGGAGAAAAAATAAAGGCTGTAAAAAGTGAACTGTTAGAGGGGGAGGGGTGAAGAAATGTGGATGATTTCTTCTTAGCGCTGTGGAAGGGGATGCATGCATTCCTGCTAGAAAATTAAAAAGTTTATTTTGGACTAGTTTCTTTCTTCTCTTTGTGGATAGTACTAGTAAGTATTTACCATTCTTTTTCTTTTGTTTCATTCTGTTGTATAAACTCTGCAACTCCATGGCATTTTACGTTTTTACTGCTCTCTCTTCCTATAGCTTCATAATTTTCATTTTTTTCGTATTCTGGGATGTTTACAGGAAATAAAATTGGACTTGCTCCGCATCTTGTGGCTATCCTTGAAGAATTTACACCTCCAAATGCCACACCTTCTTCTCAAGAATCTTCATCTTGTTGTGGATATGTGTGTATTGTCTCTGAATTATACGGAGAAGATCTCTTGTATTATGTAGAACGCCGTTTAAAAGAGGAACGATCGGTAAGGTGGAAATTTACGGTGGATGAGGGTGGAAATACGATAAAAATTAAAAGATCTTTTTAATTAGAAGAGAACGTGATGTTTGAGAGATGGAAAAAATAACTCACTTGGAATGATTTCCTTTTAAAAAATCCCAACTTCTTGATTCCTATGGGAGGGCGTCTAAAGGGGAATATCTGATGAAGAGAAAATGAAAGAAGAAAAAGAGAGAGAAAAGATGGAAAAGAAGAGGGGGGAGACGAAGCACTAGAGAGATTTCATGAAAAGAGAAGAGAAACGATGAAAGAAAAAGAATGGGGGAAAAAAGCAAAATAAAATATATCTACACGGTGTATACACTCCTCGGCTGCAGTTATTACCCAATGAAAAACGTTTATTACAACGGAAGGCTATGGAAATAGTTACTTTTCTGCATGAAAGAGGGTTATGCCATTTGGATGTAACTCCAGAAAACATCCTTATTGGTCCTCAAGGAATGAAACTGTGTGATTTTGGAAAAACTACACCCATATACAGCAGTTGCATTCGTCATTTGAAGGTATAGCTACTCTTTTTAATATGAAGGATTTTAAGAGAGTGGAAATATCTTCATCTTAAAATGTTTAGCAAAAAAAACTAATTTACTTTATGTGATGCTTTCTTCTTGTTACTCTTTAAAAGAGGATCTTTCATGTTCATTTTTAACGTTTTTTTGGCTTGTTTCTTCTCTGTTTCTTTCGTTTTCTTCACTCTCTTTGTAGGAAGCGACCGGTACAAATACGAAGATTCCTTTTGAGTCGTGTGAACCCACCATCGGAAAAGCTGCATATATGCCTCCAGAATGCTGGAAAGTATATCGTTTGTTAGAGGTATTAAAGAAAGATAGGAGGGGAAGGGAAATGGGTTTTTAAAGTCTGGTAGGTGGACCATCTCATTATTTCTTTAATCTCAAGAGAGCATCCTATTCAGAATCCGCCGTAAAATCACATTCAAAAAAAAAGGTTTTATTTGTTCTCTCTTTTGGTAAAACACAGCAGTTTACAAAGTGGCCTGTAACGAAAAGCACATGAAAAAGTAAAAATATTAATAAAAACTTCGACGCTTTCCATCCGCATCATTTTGTCCACTATTTTAGCTTTTTACACCTTATGGTTCTCTTTAAGGAATCAACAAAATGTACAAAGAAGAAACCTATGTAGATCTTAGGGTATTGCAAATTTCTGTTACTAGTAAGCCACAGTAAAAATTTCATCGAGGAACAGCAATGCATCACTCTTTTAGCAAAGAAATAACCGAAGAAATGTTTGTAAAAATGATGGCTCACGCACGCGCATCACTCTTGTAAAGAAATCGATTGTAAATGAAGCTACTAAGCTATTTTATCTCTACAGCTACTTGCAAAGAGGGAAAAAACTTGAATTTCCTGGTGTATTTTCTTTAGGATCTTCGTATTCACAATCCACTGGAAGATCTTCGTCATATGACATCACTAGAGAAGCGAAAAGCCTTCTATTTTCGTGTAGAAGATGCAGATGTGTTTATGCTAGGCATACTAATGTTTTGGATTTGGTCTGGTGGTTGTATTTGGAAATATTCAGACCCACAAACAGATTTTCAGTAAGAAAACGACTGAATATGGGTCTGCTTAGAAAGTGTGAGAGGCGGAAAACTTCTTTACAAAAGGAGTCTGCGCTGAGTTATCAAAAAATGATGAGAGAGACGAGATTTCATTGACAAGGACAAGAATCTTTGCGGGCACTTAAAATTGTAATGGAAGTGGGGGAAAATTTGAGGGAAGTAATATATAGATCAGAAGAAAATGGGAGATGATGTAAGGGATTCGATAATTTGGGAGAATCTTTTGCTGTTGACCGAGGGAGAAGAAACGCATATATAAGGCACTGCATGAGTGTATGTACACATAGCAATATAGGAGCAGTGAAACTTTAGAAACGGAAGTAGGAGAATAATTTAGTGCCAAGGAGATTTTTAAAGTAGTGCGTAGCATAACAAAAGAATACACATTTACAAAATTCATTCGTGATATATGCATTGCAACAGGTTTCAAACTTTGGTAAATTTTGACATGAATGTGGATGCTTTTCATGAATGCCGAAAATGGCCAATTCCCTTGAAAGATATTTTGAAGGTAATTTTGAAACAACTATTCCGTTGAGATAATTTGCTGCTGTATGTTCTAAGTGGGATAGAAATTATGATAATTATTTTTATGGGAAGGTAGGGGTGTGTGTAAATGCGTTATCTTACAATATCTCGTTCATTTTGTACAGCCTCTGCCTAGTGAATAGGAACAATAAAACGTGAATGTCTTTACTGTTTTTTCCAATTAGTGGCGTTAATGTGGATCGTGCTTATCTCTCATCTATGATGTCTTATATTGAATGGTTTTGTCTTGCTATGTATCTTCTATTCTTGTATGTACCTGAAAGAAATCTTTGAGCTATCAGTCGTCCTCACGGGAAAATTTGCAACATTTAATTGCACATCGGTGGTGGAAGTATCCTGTACAGCAGGCACTATAACAGACTCTCAATACTTCAATGTATCTTTATCTGGCATGAACCAGATAATATAAACATTACGCTGAATCATCTACACAGTATCCACCTTTTATAATGAAGCACCCTTCCTTAGACATTGCATCAATTCTACATAAACCTTCTTTACCTTAGCTTTGGCATTGTCCGGATGTTTGTGAAACCAAGCACCCTCTGAAATATAGCAAAATGTGTTACAATGTATTCAAAAATATAGATTTAATTCAACTTAGCATTTCACTTTTCTGTTAGGCATGTACAAATTTTGAGCCATCTTTCAAGTATACCTCAAAATTGTGTGTGGTCCCACCTCTATCGTAAACAATAGGTGATAAAGTCTATTCATTTCAACAGAGCGTGTGATTTTTTTCCTGCGAATACTTTTCATTATCGACCGAATAAAACATATTCTTTATATTTTTATTGAAGTGCTGTATATTGCATTGATACCTTCGGTTTTCAAAAATAGATGTAACATAAAAGTATATATAAAAAATCGTTTTACTGGAGAAAAACAAAACTGTAAATGTTTTGTTAATCGGTATATTTACTGTGAACACCGGCTAAAGTAGATTGAATTGATAAAAACGGCATGTGATGGAATTGATGTCTTTTTCTAATAAATATAACTTTCGTGTATTTTATTGGTTTAAAGTTTCTCTATTGTGAATGTTGTGATAAATAAAAGATATTTTGACTGATCAACAGAATATTCTGTTTAAAATGATGAAACCCAAATGTGCTTTTCTGAAGCACTAAGTGCGACTACTAAGCTTATCCAAAATGCTTGCTATTAGTATTTTGTGGCTGTGGTTAATGATGAAATTCATGGAATTGTCATCCTTGTTCTGATTTTTACTGTAATAAAATCGAGTTCCTTTTCAAATTATGGGAGAAAATGCAATTTATTACGTCGATAACGTGGAGCAGAGAGTGGTGCATTTTTCTTTATCAGGCTCTATGAATTAAATGGTGCCGACTGAACTCATGTCAGGAATGATTTTTTCTGTTATTTTTTTGAGCAGGTGGTTGCAATCTTTTATTTAATCTCTGGGCATCCTTGTACGTTTTTGTTTACAGTATAGAGCAATTTTCAGTAAAAATGTATAACATTTCTGAATTTTCAGAGGAATTGAGCAACAATGTTGATGAGGATTAACTGATTTACTATTTGTATTAAACGTAAATAATTGATTGCGTGATGATGAAGCATGACTATGCATTCAATAATACGCTTTGGACGATTGCAAAGCAGTGAATTCCATTGTCTACTAACTTAGCTCTCTAGTTCCATTTAGCCGCTACAACTTGCTAGTTTAGTTGCCAAAACATAGCATGCATATAAACAATTCCGTTACGTAAAATTCACTATCAGAGCTGCATGCGATGTACAAAATACGAACTTACTTTTTGCTGCTAACATTATTAACATAATTTTGAGATGCATTGTGAACTATTTCGTCAGAAATGCCATTAGTTTTTCAAAATCATTATATGAAAACACAGTCTCTGCCGCATCGTGTTCATTTCCTTCACGTGATGTATTCAAAATCTCCTGGATATCAGAAACTGTGAATTCGGTGCCAAATACGGCTGAGAAAGGCACTACAATATCCTCTGCTGTCAAACAAGCTGCAGGAATAACATTAAACTTGCCACTTATTTTCTTGTACAATATTTTCTCACATGCATGATGTGATATGCAATTTTAAAAGTTGAAAAATGAGCCCAATTTGAATTTCCCATTATTTTTACACCTTCAGCATCGAGCTGCTTCGTGAAAAGTGTGTATTTACTGGTAAATATTGCAATACACAACTACATCAAACTAATATTTTGGCATAAAGCCTTTCTGTGAAGATAGTTTAAGTATGTTAATATAGGACATTTGTATTTGTGAAGAACTGGTCTTTCGACTTATATTTGAAATTCTAAGTACCTACGCAGAGTACAAGATTTTTACTTTGAAATAATGCAATGGTTATTTGCATATGACTCGAAACCGTAGCTAGACACTCCTTTCTTATACCGTCAATACTTACGAGAAAGATTTATAAAGCGCAACTCAATAGAAGTAACTTCATTCATTACGTGAATAATACCTTCGACACAATCATACTTTCTCAAGACAGTAGCTAATGTTTTACCGTTATCTTTTGAAAAGAGATTAAATATGTCTTGAAGGCTTGACGGTTCACATTTTATTAAGCTAATTGCTGCGTTTTTCTCGATGTTACCTGATTAAATAGAATAATTAAACAATGGGAAAAATTTTCATTATTAAAAAATGGCCAGAATTTAAGCTAGGTAGCGTTTTGGTTCGATCCTTCAACCACAAATGCACTATTACAAGCAAAACAGAGTAAAGAATAGACAATTTCGTAACATATCTTCCTTATTTAGAAGAAATGTAAACTGATGAGATTCATTGGAGTTGCTACTTTTTCTCATTTTTATGGCTTTAATCACTATCATACGCACCTGCAGCATTTATTTCGCACGTATCAAAGCGAACTTCTTCCTCTGGAGTGCATGGAATTTGCATCTTCTCCAGTAGTTTATTTACCATCGACACACTTAAAACTGAAAAAAGTTATATTCTAATTTTTGTATTTATTCGCTAACAAAAAAATTAAATAGAAGCTTTCTAAATATGTCTAAGAACTTTTTTAATTCCAAGAATTTTATTCACGGTAAATGAAAAGTTAAAAAAATATTAAAAGTGTATTATCCAAAACACTTAACAAGTTACGTTGGTTGAATTTGATCTTGTCTGTTTTATTACTGGTATATGGAATTTTCCAAATAAAATTACAGACAAATTTCAACACTTTTGGTAAGATAGTCTTGCTACTAATTGTCCTGGAGCGCAAGCTCGAGACTATGTGCTCAAAAAATGTCGTTTATTTTGTTCGTACAATTGGCAAGGAACACAATAAGAATATTTAAAAGATTGCAGGCAGCTCATATAGTATTGCTATATAACTGAAACTTACTTGGTTCACTGCCAGTGTCCTCGCAGCTGCGGCACAAAGTGGTAAAAGCATTATGAACAAGTGATTCCCTATTTACTTCCATTTTCAAAAAATTATAGATTGTAGGAAAAAGAAGGTATGAATACTTTTGGTACTAGCAGCAAATTTACAAAATTGTTTTTTGACTTAACTTGAGAGAAAGGAGGTTATGACGGTAAAGTTTAAAAATTTAGGCAAAAAATAGCATAAAAAACGGTGTAAATTTTTTTGTCATTGCAAAGCAAATCATTATATAATACTGTTGAATGTAATCCATGAGGTGGTAAATGGAAACCTCAATGATATCATTTTCCTATGCATCCGTATGTGTCCGTTGCTGAATCAAAATCCAATGCTTAAAATATGAGAGAAAATCGTTAAAAATATTTGCAAGCACGTGGTTTATTCAACAATATTTACGCTTAGTTAGGGGGGAAAAAGGTAAAGCAGTAATTGCCGTTGAATCTGCTCTAAAAATTTGTCCGTAATTTGTTATATTTGCTTTATTTCACTGGTGTTCATGCTTCTGTAGCCTTTCTTTCCAATTTAATGGTCGAAAGACCCTATGTAAAGGCTGCGGTATCTAACAAATATTTGTACAAGGATTAGCACAAAGCACGGCCCTAATGTCATTAATTCTTTCGATAATTTCCTGATATCTAAAAGCCATAATAAAACGTACTCAATAATAAATTAAATAATAGTATAATTATACTTCCACTTACTATTTTGCAATGTTTTTTACCGTTGTAAAATTTTGGCACAAAAATTTTTATCCGTAAGACTTTGTTATTTTTCAATTAAGTTTCACTTCGCATAAGTCCATTATCTGGCATTCATTTTTGTTGTTATGCACTTTTTCTTATTTCCCAAGCATGGTATTTCTTTTTTAACCTTCGTCTGCTCGCTTTCTAGAAGCGAATTTTCTGGAATGCAATATGAAATCACAATATACGTATAGCAGTAGCAATACGTTGTCCTCCTTTAGTTCTGGTTTGATGTGAATCGCAGCAAATGATTATATCTCTTTTATTAAAATGGTATTTTTTATACGAATTTCCGAAAATTAAAAAGTTATGTTGCGTAGAAAAGATAGCATTTGAACCTTGTTTGGTTCTGCCGGTTAAGTTATTTCGATGAAAACAATTCAAATTCAAAGTATATGCACAAAATTAGACAAACTCTGCAAATTTATTTACGTTAGTATTCATTTTTGTAAGTGTAACATGTGAGACTGCTGAAATTTGCATATATACCTTCAGAATAAATGTCATAGCGCTCCAATATCGGAAGAAATTTTTTACTTTATGATTCATAATCAATATATCTCTGCATCAATGCATGAGTGTACCGTTTCTGATATAGCTTTTATCGATTCTTTTATTTATTCCAATCTCAAATTTAAAAACATCTAGCACAATTTCTGTAAATCCATTTTGTAGATCAAGTAGAAATATTTGTTTTTGCTTTCTGCATTTCCATAGATAATGCTCCAATAGAGCCAGAAAAATATTTGGACAAAAAAGAAGTAGTGTATATGCACTTAAATTAAAGCACATTTAGATTAATCATTAGCAAAAAAATTGGCATCGTGAAAGCTATGGCCGGTCATATTAATACAAGTTGGTCTTAAAAACTTGCAAGAGAAATTGCAAATCTCATGTTGGAATGCGATAGATTAGATCGAAAAAAAGAGTGTCAGCAGACTGTAGAGCATCAAAAAAAAGTAAACAACTGTTGCTATGTGAAGCGAGACATTCTTCCGCTGTCATATGCATCCATTACTTCAAAGGGGTTTGAAAATAAGAAGAGCCGTTGCTTATTGTGTGATTGTCGCTTTGTTAAATGTGATGGCCCTGCACTCCATTTCTTAGTGTCGTACTCGAATTGACAGTATTCCACTTTAGTTTCTGGATTATAGTAGAATCCGAAACCCTGCAGGTTATTACAATCAGCAAAATAAGGAAGTATGTGCCGCCGATAACACCAGTAGCGCTCTAACTTGTATCCTTCGGGGCAGTAACCACCAATTGCACGCGCTTTGTTGGCAATGCAATTTGTCTCTGGATCGTATCTATACTTTGGTGTCTCCCAATCTCCGAAACCAGGTCCCCATTTCGCATTTGGCTCAGGGCAAACTTTGATGCTATCTTGTAACCACACGCGAATGCACAAATAACCAAATTCTAAAAGGTAGGACCATCTGTATCCCTGCATACGCGTAGCAGCAGCAATGTATTGTAAGCAGAGAACAAGGAAATTTTTCTCAGTGCTAGAGAGAGTGCTATTTTGTTTTAAAAGCTTCCTATAAACGCACATGATTGAAAGAAAGTGATACAGCAGCGTAATGGTAGTATTCTCCAAAAACGCATAAATTGTTTCTTGAATAATTTGAGCTTATTATGCTTTCATAGTCAGTGTTTAGAAACATAAAGCGACATATTGTTCGTTTATCAAAGGGATACTGCGAAGAATTACTATCAAAAGCTGAAAAGAAAGATATTGGTGAAAGATTACGGTTATTCTACTTAGTAATTATTCCGTGCAATTTATAAAGTGCACCCGCTTTTAGACTAAAGTATTGACATATCATCAAAGCATTTAAATAGCGATTGCAAATTTTTAAAGGGTGAGCTGTGTGATAGGTACTAAGAGAATACCGTATTACAAATCTCTTATACCATTGGTTCTGTGCTTACTTCTATGCAGGTTTCCCTGGGTTCTGGCGGGGCTATAATTTTCACGGCGCAGACGTATGTTCCGGAAGACTTCATTTGTGTCAGGCGACCTTCCTTACATTCTAGTACTGAATCTGACAAAGTTATTGGATCAACGGGTTTCGTTTTCTGTGGGCAATCTCTAGTGCCCGGTGGACAAGCAAAAGGTTTAGGCGACGGTTCCATCGCTATTGGCCGTTTTATTGGTTGGAGATATTTTTGTTGGGTACATTCTTTTACGAGACCGTTTGAACGTCTTTTCAAATTAAATCCCTATTATATAAATAGAAAACATTTCTTTCGTAATACATGTCCCCGAGACAAATTCTATAAGTTATGAGGATCGTCGATACTAATTAACCGTACGAAATAAAACTTTACAGGAACTACATTCAAGACGCTATCTAATATGCTATTTTGAATTTCATTATGCTTGAAAAAATACCATGTCTATTTAAGTTTTTCAAATGGATATGGATACACATTTTTAAGTTTTTGAATCACGTACCTCAGGGCACACTACGGCCGTAGGATAATACACAATAGCTCGTATACAGAGTTGATCAAAATTCAGATAATACCTGCATCAACTCATGAAAATGGCCTATTGCTAAATATGTTTCATGCTTCCTATTTTAGCTATTAAGACCGAACTGCGTAGAATAACCCACGCGCATATTATTTGAACAGAAACTCAACAAAACTTGCAACGATGAACTTTCATAAACAATCATGCTTCGAACTTGCGATGGCAATTCAATTCAAAGTTAGATATTATTTCCCCGACACAGTATTCACCTTCTAAGTTTGTCCCCTCTGGGCAATCCTGTATATATTTCAACCAATGCAATTGACAAATACTGAGTATTATTTCTTTCTCTGCGTTTCACACTATTGATTTGCTTCATTAACCTTTACCTTCCAAGCTTAAGTCAAGTAAATCATGCAAGGCAGGATAACTTAGAAGCACAATTATGAGTATTGACTCGAAAAAATATGACTGGTATCATTTCCCACTAGAACGATATGTAACTAAACAGGAATAAAAGTTTTTTGTAGCAATTGAATCGGACAAACTGCATTTCCAAGTAATACAAAAAGTAAAATTCTAATAAGCAAGTTACAGTTTGCATGACTTACATATATTGGTAAAATCTTGTCACTTTTGTCTAGCCAAATGCAAGCTTGTAACTCAGCATCATAAATTCCCTTCCCACATCCTCTCCGAGATGGTAGCACAACTTTTTTTAAAGCAGCATCTTGACCTAATACTGGTATCATAGCAATAGCAAAGATTAAGTAGAATAAATATTTAAGAAGCAAGCCTTTTCAAATAAAAAGTCATAAAAAGAGTTAAGCGAACAAAATTATATTTTCTCAAGCTACTGTGAGCTGATATGAACAAATTGCTGCACGCTTGAAATATCTTAGTTATTGGTCTAACTGTCCTGCTCTTACGCTTTACATGCGACTCATTTTTTTACTTCACTACGATACGTATTTCTACACAAAAATGTTATATCTACTTCTGGTAATTTATAAATTTATATTAGAGTATACAGAAGCCATTCCTGTAAAGACTCATGAAAGATCAAATTTTTTTTCGCTTACCATACAAACTAATATACCAGGACGTGCATATCAGCAGAAAGAGTATCGGAAAAAAAGAATCACAGCAAAATATCTTCATTTTTTCCTGGTACCTATCTGCAAAGAATTGCAAGAGATATAGATTTTGTTTACTTCATCTAAAAGTTGCATAAATTTTAGCAAATAAGCATGTCATTCTGATTGAATAAGAAAAAATCATTTCACATATTTGTTGTTAGATTGAGCACAATGCCAACAGTTCTTTAGAAATATCTTGAGAACCCCAACAAATCTCATAAAATTAAGTATTAGACATTCTATTTTTCTTCGCTCTACCCTACCCACGATTTATTATTCCACAAACTGAACATGAAGAATTAGAATCTGCAACTAGTGCTTCTGACCAGGAGCCTAGCGGGTAAGCTAATAATTTTAATGCTGTGGCAATGCGTTATTTAGCTCAGACAGGGACGGATCAAAATATCCCATGGAATTTAAAAAATTCCTATACTTATGAAAGTACTCAGGTTGCTAAGTAAGTAAGAGAAGAATAGCAACTATGGAAGCGTTTTCAGCTGTTTAATCTAAACGAACAATATGAATAATATGGCCTTGAAGATTTTGTTTGCTTTTGGCTATATTGACAGAGATAAAACTAGCATGGCATACGTTATATTTTGGGAGTAAAAGAATTACGATGATTTTGCAGGTATGATATGTTTGATCGCTTTTTAATTTATTGTAAAATCATTTATAAATGATTTCATTTTAAAGTCATTTCTAAGGCCGCTTTTTAGGATATCAATCATTTTCTAAATGCTCGACAACCCGACAGCAAAAGCTAAGATCAATCAAATGACACGAGCCCAAGGAGTACATTCTCAGTGAATGTTCTTTAGCTTTCAGCAATGGGTACGATATTTTAATTCCCATAATCACATGTGGTATTACAAGTCGAAACCCTAGCATACCCAGAATTCTCCAATCCATGAAAGAAATTACGAGCGAGACATAATTTTAATTGGAACTTTTCAAGACTACATTTGAAAATAAAGTTTATCCTGCATTAGTTATATTTTCTTCCGCGCCAAGCAGTTAGTTATAGCAAAGGTTTTTCATAAATACTTTTTTATCTCCTGAAGTGTCTACGGTACTGCTCCTAATAAAAATATAAGTTCATTGAAGCATAAGCATAATTTGAAATCACCAAAAAAATTTAAGTGCATTACTACAAAAAATAATTCAAAAAAATAATAAATTTAAGTTTATTTCGAAATATCGGTAATAAAACCTACAAGTAGCATCGCTGTTTGTTTGTACTGGTTTTCAAGAGTATTCTTCTCATCAATATATGCAGAATCGCTGTGATCCGCAGTATTTCTGTAGCAGAGATCAAACAACTTTGCGGGTATCGACAGACAAATCCATCCCCGGGAAGATAAAATAAACTCTTCCATTACATTTAATGACTCAAAAATATTCCCTTCGCTACAGAGCAAATTTATATCTAACTGGTTATCTACAGCATTTTGCAGTCTTGGAGAAAGAATTTTCATATCACCTTCACACGGACGCAAAAGAATTGCCACTTTTTTTCGAGTAGTAGCATTATCTTGATCAATAGCAAGCGGCTCGTCGTTGTTGCTCCCTCTTCCTCTATGAAATTGCTCACTAATATCTGTCAAATTACCTTTACGTTTACTACAACGATCTGTACTCAATTCCTCACACATAGATGAACTTCTACAAGAATGAGTAGTGACATGAGACTTGTTGCCAAAATCTGCAGTAGAGGAATTTATCAACGTTGCGATGGAAGTACCACTAAATGCAAGGTTAATATGCACAATACCTTCCAAGATGTTTTGCTGATATATGGAGTCGCTGATTTGAAGACCCCATAAAGCATTAATTAAATTTTTAGTCGCTCTCTCAACACTAGGTTCACCGTTTGTTGGTTCTGCGAATCCCAGGGAGCCAGAGTTTGTGTTTGATACAATCGAAGTACTTGCATTATCATTATCTGAAATTTTAATTACAGTGCTTGCTTTGTTTTGATAGTGTAATTTCCCCGATATATTCTGCTGACTACGTTTCGCACTTTCATTATAATCATAATGACAAAAAGATGAATTCGTATTCCCAAAAACAAGAGTGCGCCACAAGCGTCTCAAAATCCAAGGTTTCGTATGCGACCGACACTGCTCCGAAGAAGATTTCCACTGGGAACTAAAGCGAAGCTGATCTTCCCTTGGTGGAATATACGTTTTGACAATCCTGTGCATGTACTCCAAAAGAGGGCTAGTTTGCTCAAAGGTGGAGGCCATGTTAAGCATACTCTCATACACTAAAAATAAAAATAAGTAGTCCAGAAAAAATGTAAAATTTGAGACCTTCTCTTTCTCTACTATGAGCACTGCAGGAAATGATGCTTCAAAATTTACAGTAATATTAGTGACTTTCACATATGCCCACGCATGCGGATGGAATGAAAAGCCTCATAGGATACATGTGCTAATTTGATGAGAGTGTGCACTCATGTGAAATGCGTTTCAAAGAAAATGTTGAAAAACTAATGAGAATATTCAATCTTCTTTTTACACATGCTCTTTATGTTCAAAATGGCACCATAATTTCTCAAAGGGTCGAGACACACACAAAAGAATGTCCATTGTGTATTTCTATAAATCTACACCTGAAGGTTGAATAGCGTGGCAGTAAGCGATCAGTATCCCAAAGCGATAAAGCGATTCTGCGTAGAGAGAAAACATCCACATGCGTGTACACTGCACCTAGTACAGCTTCTCTAATTGTGTAATGACGCGTTGCTGCATACCCATCTTTGCTATATTAAAGCAATGACTAGACATAGAGGAGCGCACCTCCTACCCAATACGAGTGACAGTGACTATGAAAATACATCTATCTTAGTTTTCTGATGGATTGGCAGACATTTACCATTTGAAAGACAATTGTACCGCAAGAGAAAATCCAATTCCGAAAAGAGTGCGGCTAGGGGAAGTTCTCGAAGCCTCTGACTGAATTAAAAAATATATATATGGGTCACACTAAAGTAAGAAGCAGAACCCAAGGAATAAAAAAGTAAAAACAATGACATATACAATAACACGTGCACCTCAAAGACAACATGATGGTTGGGTATTAAAAAGGGTACCAATTTTGCATAGCGATACGAAATCACCAATTTTTTACATCAAAGCAACACGTGTGTGTCCTTAAAGCAGGGTTTGTACCTAGATCATACGCATTGCATTTGAAATAACAAAAATATGCAAAGGGGCTAAGGCCATGTCTACTTAAAGCATCCTGTCTCTTTGCATCATACAAATGGCCTGAGTTTACGAGAAAACGAACGAGAGGCTTTCATAGAGTTCGATCCATCTCTATCCATTACCTACAACTATCACCTACGTAATATCCACACAGTCTTTTTCCTTCCAAAGAGACACGCGCATCGCATAGACTGGCCAACGAAATGCATGCAGGGAGATAGCCTGCCTTTGAATGGATGGAAGTGAGGAACTCAGCGAACCTTCCCCCATCCATCGATACCCACCCAATGAAGAACATAGATCTCCTTCATCTTCTTCTTGGACTGGAACGGCAGCCAGGTAAGAGGAAGGGGAAGCAGCCGTCATTCTAGCCCTCGTCATGGGAGGCCTCTGAGACATCCATCGCGCTTCCATCCTGTCTACAGCATAAGGCATCGCATCCAAAGGGGATATCGCTATTCGAATATATTGTACGTGAGGCGCAGCAATGGACAGGCAGAGATTCACAAAGAATGCTTCTCGTGAATCTTTTATACCAGAAAATGCTGCCCTGCGTGTGCATACCTCAGAGCGATGCGTATATGCCTTTGCCTGCTTATCCAACCACGTCATAACATTAAATTCCTGTACGAACGAAGAAAACCATTCATAAGATTCTGAAATAGCGGCTGCTTTTGCAAGAGAAACCTCAGGCGTTGCATTTTCCACAGAGAGTGACGATGAGGGAGTTGTGGTTGACCCATGATCCGCTTGCTGTGTCTGGATAGTTACAAACATAATTTTTATAAAGGGAGGGGAACCATAAACGTAGGTATGGCTTGTAATCCCATTGTATGAAGAACTAATTCTATATACACACTATAAACATGAGAATGAACTACTCTAAACACACTATCAACTCCTTGACAAAAGAACAAACTCTATAAAATCAAATTCAACTTCGCTTAAAATAAAAACTGAGAAAAGAACTAAACAATGATACACAGGAGAAAATAGTTTCACAGGATAACTCCAGAGAGAGGAAGAGGTATACAGTATACCAACAAAAATAAGTAAGAGATTCCACAGACCCACGCTCTTTGTTTTCCCTTACTTTTTCCTTTTGCCTCCTAGAAAAACGTGAAGATGTATGCTCTGCTAAAGACCCTGTAGTAGAGACACAAAAACATGTATAGGATTAGAGATCAAAAATATATTCTTTTCCTCTCTTGTTTTATTTCTTCTACATAGGTTTCTATTCTCCCTAAAACGTCCATGTATATCTATTCTTTTACAGGAAAAAAAACATGAAAAGTAAATCTCTCCATGATAACAGAAAACAGAGAGAGAGAGGGATCAAAGGAATAAGGCACACACTACGAAGATAACACAAAATAGGAGAAGAAAACAGCAAATCTAAAGGGAGAAAATACAAAGAGAACGTCAAAATTAGAAAGGAAAAGAAAAAAGAAAGAGAATCCAATTAAAAGGGAGAAAAAAAAATGAGCACCCAATATATTTTCAATACAATAAAATCCCCCTCATGCCCTCAAAGAGTTTCCACACGCAATACTTCACTCTATCTCTCCTATAAAAACAAGAAACAGAAAACTGAATCCCAAAATAGTGTGTTGTAGACGTACAAGGGGGGTCATCTATAGAAGAAGTAGCCTTGATAGAGCATGTGGATGATCGAGGGGTGGAGAGGTTACGCCTATGTTTTTTTAAGTATAGAAAAATCATACATGAAATGTTTTAAAATCCTCTTCTTCTTCACTAAAACAGAATAAGAACATGAATATAGGTTCTAGTACACTATACACAGTGATTTTAAACGGTAAAAACAAAGAGTGGCCTCTAGAGTAGGATTTTTGATTCCACACGTACTCTTTTAGAGAATTCAGTAGAAAATCCAAACGTCTATACTCCATAAGTTTTCATACTTTAAAATATCAATGGAGATAGCGTTATGTACGTTAAAATTTTCTTCTTTTTTCAATTTTTACTTTCATCAAAAGCATGAGAAATGAAAAGTGGCACACTCGTTTCCCTCCACACCCTCCGTATTCATCTTTTCTTATATAATTTCCTCCACTGAATCCTCCTTCTCGTAGCTATTCCTTCCCCCCTCACTCCATGTCTCCTTCCTTCACTCTTTCTCACTCCATTTCTACGCATAGCATCACTCCACACCACTCTACATCTCTCTTCTCTAGTAAGTTCCTATAATCGTTTCAAACTATAAATTAAAAAGAGAAATCGTCTGCAGTAGATCAAATATTGCCTTTCTTTGGAAAAAATATTTTCTTTAAGCTATATTTCCATATATAATTACATCGTAGCCTACAGAAAAACAGAACGTCCATCGAGAGAAAGGCAAAGAGTGACGGCTTCCAACAAGGCTTGAGAATCTAAAAATTGCCACTGCTTTCTCTTTAAAAACTTTATCAAGAGAGAGGTCAGCTCAGGATAGATAATCTGCAATTGCGCAATGGAAAAAAAAAGAAAATAATAACTCTAGAGGAAGAGAAACAACAAAAAAGAGAGGCTTTGAATGCATTTTTTACTCCTAGCCATGAGATGTATACACCTCTCCATCTTAAAGAGGCTAAATTATTTCATTATTTTCATAAAGGATTCAAAAAGCTATGTTTCTACCAAATCTCTTTTTTTACTAGAGAGATCTTCTCTCACCCCACTCTAGATAAGAATAAAATCCTCCCTTCAACGAGTTTCTAAATAGTCTCTAAATCCATCTCTCTCCAGCAAAAAGAAACAAACTTTCAGATGAAGTAACGCTTTTGAAACTTTGAGAAGAGCATGACTGGAGGCAGCTTCTAAGAAGGATTCATTCTGAATGAAAAATAGTTGGAAAAAAGAAACAAAAAACCTTCAAAAACATTTGAATAAAGCTTGGTAAAACAAAGAGTATTTTTTCTTTCCAAAAAAAAAAAAAACGTTTCATCGTCTAAAATCTCCATTTTTTGTTAAAATGAATATATATCCTCTCTAAAACTCCTCTATAAATTTAAAAAAATAAAAATAAAATTATAATCTCTTCCAACTATCTAAATTGTAAGTTAGCTAAAATTACTCTTATCTCTGTTTAAAATTATTTTATCAGCAATAAATTGAGAATGATAAAGCCTGCCGTTTATTTCAAAGCTGAAACATTCCAAACTCACAAAGAACATAAAAACATGATTTATAAAGGCTATGAGGTATCTCTTTTTATTTTTAATAAATAACAGCCACAGATTCAAACTGTTTTCATTTCACTTTGGTCTCTCAACATAAAACATTGCATTTCTCTCTCTTTTTTTACTTCTTCAAAACTCTACTTATACAGACAACCCATGTGCTTCTCACTTGAAAAGGAATCAACAGAGAATAAAGAAGATCTATATAACAGCGACCACCTCTTGACATGTTCCAGAGAAGCGATGCACGCTCCTCTGTATCAAAATATTTTCCTTCTGTGAAGAATGAAAGAGAAGGTGAAAGAAGTATGACCTGAGAGGCAATTTCTCCCTTCTTTGATTGGTCTCCTGAAGAAAAAATTTTCTCTGCCTCTGCCATGCGCTGGCAAAGCGAATCCGCCAAAATCCTCCACAGCTGCTCACGTTGGTTTTGAGTGCTTTGCAAAATATACTTCAGATGGAAACGTTCATCGACTTGATAAAGAGAAGGCTGCCAAGCAAATTTGGGCTTCTTTTGAAGGTTCAAAGGAATTGATGCGTTAGAATTCATCGAAGAAAGAGGAGATGTGCGAGAGGGTGCCCTTTGAAATGAAAGTATAGATGAAGCAGAAGATGATGGACGGGTTAGAAGAAAACAAGGGGGAGGAGGGGAAGAAGAGGAAGGGGGAGGAGGAGGAGGGGAAGAAGAGGAAGGGGGAGGAGGAGGAGGGGAAGAAGAGGAAGGGGGAGGAGGGGAAGAAGAGGAAGGGGGAGGAGAAGATGAAGAAAGCGAGTAGGGGAGCTCTCTCGAAAATGAAGCCTCACTACGCATTGCCGCAGTGGGGAATTCGTTCTGCTGCATTGAAATGGACGTCTCAGGAGGAAGAAGAAATGCAGCAGGATAATGAGGATACCATCGTATGGGTTCAGAGAGAGCTTCTTCTTTGAGCCAAAATAAAGTACTACCCTCCTGCTTAGAAATAGCCCGTGTTTTTCCATAACCTGCCTGCTTAAAGTCAAGTAGGGTGTAAGGCGTCCATTCCTCTAGTGTGGCTAAAACATCCGTGATAGATAAGAGATCTCTTGTTGACACATGTGTTGGAAAGGATGAAAAAACCTTCAGAACTGCCTCTAAGATCGTCTGATGCACACAGATGCTTCTCACTCCACTAAGAAGAATGCGCACTGAATAGGAAACCACCGACGACGCATCCGTAGGCGGAAAAGTAGAGACAGCCGCCTCCAGAATGGTGGCTAATGGAGAAGCCAAAGATGTAACGATGGATTCAAAATGAATAGATGACACTCTGTAAGGCATACGATACACAGAGTGTGCATATTAGAAAAGAAAAAAAAGTCTTTAATCTACAGCAGGAAAACAGGAGAACAGCTGGGAGAAACGTACACTGCATAAGGATTCAATGAAGAAGAGATATTCAAAAAGTTTACATAAGAAAAACTTTCCCCTTGAAAAAGATGGAAGAAAATTACATCCATGAGAGAAACGTTTTTCTTCTTATGCTACAAAAGCGGAACCTCTTCTGCCATGGAATATCCCAACACGTATAGACTACGGCAATAGATAATCCCATCCAAAAAACAAGAAAAATAAATAAAGCATAACACTCTCCTATGTTTTCAGGCTCAAAAAATCCATGTTTCCAGCTCTAAAAAAACTATAGAAAGGAACCACCCCATTGAAGTAGAAGAAGAGACTAGAATACGACTGGGGTGTAGAAAAAATCCCATTCTTATCATGTGAGAGAAATAGCTTTACACATCGGATGGAATGAGAGAGAAAGTAAGGGGAATGGATAGAGAGGAGAAATATTGAAAATAGGATGCTATTGCTACAAGAAGGAATAAAAAAAAACAAGCAGAAGGATTTTATTGCATGTACTCAGTGAAATCGTTTTATTCCTTAAAATCTATCTCCCATTGTATAAATGCTAACACTAGAAACTAGAGGAGAAGTACATAGTACAAAGCAAATGCACACTGCCTTGCTTCTAGAAGGAGAATCATGCTGAAGCAGCAAAAATATATCCCCTCTAGGGTAAAGCATTTGTTTCATTACTTTCCAAGGAAACGATCTACAGTGAAATGCTCTAATTTCATGAAAGGATCAGGTTTAAATTAAAAAAAAACTAAATTTACTATTAAAAAAAGAATAAACTCACAAAAACAAGCATAAAGTATAAGCCACGCACGGTAAAACATAAAATTCTCCCTTCACTTTCCAAAAGAATATTCCACCGTAAAAAAATCTACGCCGTTGAAATGTTGCACGAGAACACGCCTGTGTTTGTGCGTTCATATTCAAAATTTAAGGATCCTTTACTATTTTCTATCACATGGAAACAAGAAAGCATCCCTTTCTTTCAACAGTAATGAAACCAGTCGCAGAGTCTCACAAATGAAGAAATGAGCAGTTTTCAAGGGAAGTCATGTACAAGCAACACGCAGACGAAGAAGGGAGGGACTACAATGCCATCATAACTTATGAGCAATCATCGCACTCCTCCTGCCTGTACACAAAAGCACTTCTTTTAAACTTGATAAAGAATGCCTATACACTAATATAACCTACAGCATCTACCTCGAAAAGCCTTCAAAAATACTAGCGATAGTACGAAGATCAAAGGGCGTATCAACATAGGGCAGGCGGTCCGCTATGGCTTTCAAGAGTTTTTCATTAACAGGTAGCTGTTTGCCTAATGCAGCCGAGAGAATGCCAAGGGTGAAACTTTCTAACAAAGGAATGTGATCCAGGCAACGCTGAGACAGTGCTTCAAAAAGCTGTACATATTGCCAGTAGCAAAAATTGTCAAATAGAAAGAAATACAGATGTGAATAGACAGACACTTTCGACACATGCCGGTATCTTAATAGAAAACGGGAGCAAGGCACAACATAAAATGGCTTTTTTGACCAAGGTTCATGTTTTTTCCAATGATTTACATTAAAATCCTTTGTTATTAGATTAAAATTTCAAACGATGTATCTAGCGCGCTGTACGTACAACGGAACCGTAACATCAGCAGATCATTTTTAAAGTATTCCAAAAAAAGCATAGGCAATTTACAGTTGGAAAAAAAGTAAGATCAAAGGACGGGTCAAAGGATATATTGTAACATACGTCTTTTCAATATAATGGCAATATAAATGCTTCAACTAGCGCACTTCAAAAAAGTTCACCAGGAAAACGGACAAGCACGTGTTATCCGTGGACATATACAAAAAAACCACAGTAAAAAAGCTCACCTTAGTATCGGTGAAATTGAGTACCGCATAGGCATGGAAACTTTGAACGCAGTCGCTTGCCGTCATATGCGCAATTGCGCCTATGAGAGATGCACGAAGACGTGTGCTGCTTAGAAATGTGTGTGCAGAATATGGTTGTCTCGAAAATGCGACCAGGCAGTGTGCAAGAGCATGCGGTGTGCAAGTTTGAATTTTTTTTGAGAGCGTATGCAGGAGAGCATCATACAAGGAAGGGCTGCTAACCTGTTGAAATTCATGACTTTGGAAAATAGATATCAATTGAAGCGCATTCGCTCGCGGAAGAAGTTGAAAGGCTCTTTTTTGGTAGCACTCAGTAGCATCACGTACAAATTCATTAAGAGAAGCATCTTTGCCGATCGTGTCAGTCGGGTAACTACCTACGCTTTGACGGTAATCATGAAGCGCCTTGAGGGAGCGTATTGTGTCACTAAAAGTGGACCGAGTAGCCTTCTCTGCCACCTCTGAAAGACTTCCCTTCCATGGCCAGCAAAATGAGTCCTCAAGTTGGATGAATTGAGCATTCTCCACCCGTAGCCCAAGGATTCGAGCGTCTCCCTCAGGCGAAGCATGTTTGGCACTAGAATAAAAACCATGCGGTAAAAACTTCCAGAGGGAGAAAGAATGGTGGCCAATGCCAGTCGCTAAAGTGATGCGACGGCAAAGCATACTATAGAAACTCAAAGAAACGTAACTAATACATAACACGTAGCCGCTATGATGAATTGGCAGTTTTAGTAGGAATTGTGCGCAAGTTAGAAATGACCAAAATAAAAATGGTTGTGCTCATGCATAACGCGAAACATTCATATGAGGAGGCCATGACTGTGGATACACAAAGTATCAATTAATAATTAACGTTTTCAATATATTACTCATCATCAATTCAAAATTGTAATTCAAAGAATGGTCTCTACCTCCGTTGCAATGCTTCTATGAGTAGAACAGGGCAGGGATACCTTTTGAAAAGTTGTAGACGCTTAGAAAAGGGCGTTGCCGCTATCTCTGTTGTTCAGAATCACTTGCAGCGCATGCGTGTATAAAAAGTACATAGAAAGCAAAAATCTATTCGAGAATTACCTTGCAATTTACGAGGCTATAACTTATTCTCATAATGATCCTTGGCAACTAAAATTATTTATTCAACAAATTATTTTCTGCCTTCTCAAAAGTGAGCGGCTTTACGTGCATTACCATAAGATATTATATTTGTAATGAAACAGTGCTAATAGTCGTCTTTTTGCGAAGCATTTGTTTCTACAGAAACAAAAAACTGCAAAATTGCATGAAACGGTCGCAGCACAGACATTTTTATAAAACTTTACCCCTTTTGCATCATACAACTGAAATTTGCTTGTATGCCTCATCGAAAGTTTTGCGGTAATTATAAAGTTTTGCTGTAACATTGTAAAATCACAATTTAAATTTGTTTCAAACTAACTTTTGATTACTTAAAATATATGAAGCAAATGCATTTTTTTTGAAAAAGTAAATGTGTAGTGTTAACAGATAGTGCCCTAGTTATTATCCCATCATTTCGAGGTTTCTTTAATCAGAAATGAATGCTTTTTGCTTTTAAGTTAGCTTCACTTGTTTGATTACCACAGCTATCTACTAAATATTAAAAAACAAAACACCAAAAGCCCCCAATAAAAGCAATCTTATTTTATAAACCATGTCTGATTGCCAATTGTTTTATTTGTTCCCTCTTTTTAAATTGAGATTGGTAAGCACTCCATGTGTGTCTTAAGCACTTCAAAAGTCTTTGGCCGGGCAATTGCACCGCTCAGACATACTGTTTTAGAATTTTTCAATTGTTTAAGAAAAAACTTCTTAAATTCTACCATCTATTTTACTCTTAAAGTGAAATGCTCAGTCTGAATCTTACTGTTTCATTGAGCTTACAGAAAAATGCAACTTGCGCCTATTCCCCTCTCCTTTCCTTTACAACCTCCATACGCAAATGGTGCTAGACAATGTGATACAAGCAACCCCTCTCTCCCCCTCTCCTCCGCTTTCAACTCTGAAGTAGGAGATGCATCGTTGTCTTTCATAGATACAGTTCTTTCGGTGGATCCCAGTGCATACGAAAGCGCATTTTTAGCATTTTTCATGCACACGCATGTGCCGATACGCTCTCTCGTAGATGTATGCAATGAGAAGCTTGCTGCAGAAATCGTCGCTTCAGGGAAGCCTGCAATTTCTTCTGTTCCAAGCACATCTTCGGCCGCTCTGAGCACTCCACGTAGTTTTTATATAGACGTCCTACAGCTGCTCGCAGAAAATCCATATCTGGGCGTATATCTTTTGAAAGCAGCTCCTTTGCTTCTTGATCTGTTAAATCAATGGATTGTACCGAATATTTACAGCCGTATTTTTCAGACATTATCTACTGCTAGAAATCCAACCGGTCAACAATCTCTCCATAACAATGGAGCTGACATTCGATGGAAAACGCGTCTCACGCATTTGCCCGAGGATGCAACATTAACAAAGACTTCAGTGCGGTCTGTTTTGACAAGGAAAGATTTTGTTTTTGTGTTTTATCCAATAGTAATGGATTGCACTGTGTGCAAAATGGTGCTGCATCGTAGATTTTTCTTTGCATGTTCGATACACTGTTGATTTACTGTAAGGCTATTTACACAGGGTTTCTCTAGGCATTTTTCTTCCTTGTTTCTATTGCTTCGAGTAACACGTATATGCATCTTTTATTCATAATTTTTAAAATAGTTCTATCCGCAGTGAAGATGTTGGAAAGCTTATTGCCTTCTCTGGTACCATCACCCGCGCAGGTAGAGGGTTCATCCTTTTTGTATACCCCTCCACTGTGGAAGATATCAAAATAAAATATATTGAGGCACACTGTGCAGATGTGGTTTATTGCTTCATTGGTTGACACTGCATGCATCACAATTGAAGGAGACAAGTGAAGATATATCCTAGTGATTCTCATGTTTCATCTGTGCATGCTTAAAAAACCTACTCTCATTTACACTATTTTATTGATTTCACTACTCGAATATACAGTATTTTATCGATTCATGGATATAGGTGAAATGAAAATGTTGGAAGAGCAGCGAACGTATCGTTGCAGAGAATGCTCTTATCAATTCAAAGTCAGTGCAGCTCCAGAATTATTTTATTCGATCGATATGCCTCTGAAATGTCCAGCCGGTTAGACTGTGTTTCACATCTATTTCCTTCTGTAGCCATTACCTCAAATGAAGAAGCGTTCTATTTTCCACTTTTTGTTTTGTTTTCAAAACATGGATTTTATGTTTCTGCTTATATAATTAAAAAAAAAACTGCGGACATTTTCGAATTTATTTATAGGGAATTATGATGCACCAAAAATTCGAAAATTTAATCCCAAGACTAAGAAAACCATTACATCACGATGTACAAGCATATCTTTTGAAGAGATTGAAACAGAAATTCTTCGTACGGATTATCAAGAAATTCGGTGAATATTATTTTTGATTTGTTTTCAATAAAAACTACAAAAAGAAGCTTTTATTTTATCTTTGAAACTTTATTTTATCTTTGAAATTTCATTAAATCTTCGAAACTTTATTTTATCTTTGAAATTTCATTATATCTTTGAAATTTCATTATATCTTTGAATAGAAGTAGAGAGAGGAAGATCTACAAGGAAGAGGTGTCTCACTTTGCATGTTTTTATTTTTTATTTTTTTTCAAAATTTATATTCATTTCAGTTTATTTGTTTATCTATTTCTCTTCTTTTTTTTTTTCTCTATCCTTTTTCTCTCTTTTTTAGATATTTTTTGAAACTTCGTTTCTTTAACTATGAGAGGATTTCTCTACATACAAAATGTATACGTTTTTTGTATAGAAACTATATTTTCTACGTTTGTGAAGATTTTTGATTTATTTTTAAAAAATTTCTATTTTATAGAGTTCAAGAATTACAAAGGAATTTAGAAGCTGGAAAAGTTCCTCGTACTATTTCTGTAGTTCTAAGAGATGGATTAGTTAATACTGTACAACCGGGAGAAGAAATTCACATTATTGGCATTGTTTGGAGGCGATGGAGGAAGTTAAAAAGGGATATACGGTAAGAATTTTTTCTATGAAATGAGGAGGGAATTATATATATATAATGAAAGAAATAAAACTATAAAGGAGATATTTATATATAATAACAAAAAGAAATATATATATATATATATGAATAATAAAAATGAGAGAAAGATTTATAACTATAATGTAATAAATATCACTATAAAAATTTAAAAAATTATGTAAACATCGAAAATGATAAAAAAATATGTAAGAGAGTATCGCATGGAAGATTTTTTATTTTATAAAATTTATTTTTTACATCAACATTTTTATTGAAGGAATTTTTTTTCTAATTTTTATCTCAAAGATTCTATAATAGAGTAGGTGTATAAAACTTACTAGAAATAACTTCATTTTTTTGCTCTAATTTATATTTCTTATTTAAAAATTCTATTTAATAAATATAATATATATTATATTTATTTGAAATTTTTAATTTCCATTTTATAAATTGTTTATATTTTAATATTATATTTAATAGCTGATATATTTTTCTATTTTATACAGATGTGATATTGAATTGTTTATTGAAGCTAATAATTTAGAATCTATAACAGATATATCTCCTCTTGAACACTCTCCTATCCTTCCATGTAGGAGAAGAAGAAGAGAAAACATTATATTTATAAAAATGAAACTGTTTTATTTAAAAGAATATAGTTTGAAAACGTTGGATTGTCTCGAAACAATTGCTTGAGCGGATTTGTTTTAACAAATTTTTATGCATTCAATTTTTTATATTATAATTTCTATTTTAGATGATACACTCCAAGAAGAAAGAAGTTTTTTTGATACTTTTTGGAAAGAAGAAGGAGAAGATGAATTCAAAGCTCGAAAATTTCTTATTGATGCTGTCTGCCCCAATCTCTCGGGATTATCAGCGGCAAAATTGGCTGTCTTGTTGACTTTGATTGGTAAAAAATTATGATTAATTTTAATTATAATTATTTATTTAAAAAATAGTTTTTATATTTAAAAAAAAATTTTATAATGATTTAATGTTTATATTTTTTTTTTTTTTTAGTTTCTCTTCTTTATGAGGATTTCTAAAAATTTTTTTTTTTTAATAAATAAAGTGTGTATTTTTAATGAAATTTTTACATTCTCCTCACTCTTTGGATGAAATATATTTTTCAATAAATATAATCTCCTTTTAATTTTTATAATAATAATAAAATTAGAGTACTAAAAATAAAATAATACTATGAATAAATCATTAATAATACTATAAAAATATAAAAAATAAAAATATTAAATTTTCTACAGGAGGCTGTAAAAGTCCAGCAATGCCCCCTGGCCAAGGAGGGCCTCTTAGTCGATGGAAATATTATGAAGATAAAAAAATTAATTTATTGATGGAGCCATCCACTGAAATGGTTGTTTCTCCCTTAAAAAATGGTTTAAAAATTATAATTTAATAATTTACAAAAACAAACTATGTTTCATAAAAAGTAAATATTTAAAATAGTATTAAAAAAATGAAACCAAGAAGAGGATTATTGAAAAAAATAGAGAGAGAGAGAGAAGGATTTAATTTTGGAGAAAAGAAGCGAAAGAAAGATGTACATAAAACGTATATTCTATTTTTTTTTTTTAGTTACAGGTTATTGATAAAATAAAATAAAAATTTGTTTAGAAAATAGAGAGAGCCATGAAAAAATATATTTTATAAAGTTTTAAAAATAGGATTTTTCTGTGCATTTCCCAATGAATAAATATACTCTTATTTCTTTTCATTTTCTCCATCCTCTATTGGATTTGTTTTCTTCATTTCTAAATTTTTATCTCTCGTCTTATATCCCATTTCTCTCTCCTCATACTATCTCTCTCACATCTCAATAGAATACAAATCAAAGAAAAATCGAAACAAACATCTCATTTTTATGAAATTCCCTTCTTTTTAAACTTTTTTTGGATATATTTTTACTATTTTGATGAAATGAAAATATTTATTTTTTTTGATGCAGCGGATGGAGATGCACATTTTGCTTCTCCTCCAGAAATAATGAGAGATGGAAGAGAGCTGCCTGATCTTCGTTTTCATAGCCATTTGCTGCTGGTGGGAGATCCTGGAACTGGAAAATCTCAACTTCTTAAAGCTGCCTCTGAACTCAGTCCAAGATCTGTTTGTACTACAGGTGAGAAGATGGATATTTTATTTTATAGTGGATTTTAGAGTTAAATACATTTTTTTGGGTGAGTTTATAAGAATAACTGTTTCATTTCTTTATATATATTTATATTTTAATAAAAATAGAATTTAGGATTTCTTTTTAGTACTTTTTTGGTGTTTTTTATTTCATGAATATTTTCTTTTCAAAATATAATTTTGATGAAAATGAAACACTCTCGGGGTGTTGAAAAAAAATTTTGTTTTCATTTTTTCTTTAAAGAAGGAACAGACAATCTTGAAAAATATTGGGAAAAACGATGAAAATAGAAATTTTGATTTTATTTATTTTTTATATTTCTTGTATTATTTTTTTTTTCATCTCATCTATCGTTTCAATTGTATCTCATCTTGTTTCAATTCTCTCTCTTTCTCCTTCTCTCTCTACTATCTCTCTCTCTCTCTACTATCTGTCTCTCTACTATCTCTCTCTCTCTCTACTATATCTCTTTCTCTACTATCTCTCTCTACCCTCCCTCTACTATCTCTTTCTCTCTCTCTCCTCTCTACCCTCCCTCTACTATCTCTTTCTCTCTCTCTCTACTATATCTCTCTCTCTACTATCTCTCTCATCACATCTCTTTTTTTTTGTCAAGAATTATTTTCACTTTATCATTTTTGTGGAATTTTATTTTTTAAGGTTTGGGATGTTCTGCAGCAGGCCTCACCTGTGCAGCTATTCGAGAAGGCTCAGAATGGATGTTGGAGGCTGGAGCTTTAGTTTTAGCCGATGGTGGTGTTTGTTGCATTGATGAATTTTCTTGCATGAGAAAAGATAATCGAGCTTCCATTCATGAAGCCATGGAACAGCAAACTGTGAGCGTTGCAAAGGTAATGATAGGTGATAAGCGTGGTGGGAGGAGAAAATAGAGGGGAGAATAGGAGACGATGGGAGTTGGGGGAGAGAGTGGAGGTGAGAAATGGGAGGTGTAGGAGAGAGAGAGAGTGGAGGTGAGAAATGGGAGGCGATGGGAGTTGGGAGAGAGAATGGAGGTGAGAATAGGAGGCGTAAGAAAGAGAGAGAGAATGGAGGTGAGAATAGGAGGCGTAAGAAAGAGAGAGAGAATGGAGGTGAGAATAGGAGGCGTAAGAAAGAGAGAGAGAGTGGAGGTGAGAATAGGAGGCATAGGAAAGAGAGAGAGAGTGGAGGGGAGAAATGGGAGAAATGGGGGGGAAGATCGTTTTGAAAAGTGAAGGAAGGAGAAGAAGATGCAATAAAAGGATAAAAAAGGAGAACAAAATGTCTCAATAGAATAAAGTTGAAATTATGAAAACATTTTATGGAGTACTATAGAAACTAAAGACTACAGTATCTAAATCTTTATATAGGAAGGAGAAGATACAGACAAAAAAACAAAACAAAAATCAATTTAAAGATGTATGTAGGCTAGTTCGAATAAAGTGTATGGAAAAATACTTCATACTTTTCTTAATGATTTATATATTTGATTATCATAGGATGGATAGTATTATTTTTATTTGAATGGCCTTTCAATGTTTTATTTTTTGGTTCTTAGCTTGCCCATTTCTTTGTTCTTTGCGTGTTTTATATATTTTTTGTTAATTATTTTTATTAGCATGGATTTGGGTTAGTATTTTATCTTATTTCTTTCAGTTTCAAAGGCATTCTTATCTTATTTTTTGAGTTTCATCTTCATTCCTCTCCCATTTCAAGTTTTTCACATTATAAATTTTATTAAAAATACAGTTTCATCTCAAATTATTTCTCATTTTTTTCATAGGCAGGATTAATTAGTAAATTGAATTGCCGATGCAGCGTTGTGGCTGCCACAAATAGCCGAGAAATATCTGCTGAGGGTGTAGTCGATACAGCCATCCCTCTCCCTTTATTAAGTCGATTTGATTTGATTGTAATTTTCTCTGATAATATTAAAAAGGATGAAGAAAAGGTTTCATTCATCCTTGAACGTGTAAGTATTTATAGAGTAAAGAATTTTATTTTAATAGAAATTTGGAGAAGTTTAAAATAGAATAGGGAAACTCTCCAAGGAGAGAAATCTTTGAAGGATGAAATTCTATCCAAAAATAAACGATGGAGAGAGATGAAGAGAGAGAGAGAGATGAAGAGAGAGACTCTATAGTTTTGCAACACCCTTTTGAAATAGAGTTTTAATTTTATGCATAATTCTATCTGAAATCCATGCAAAGAAGATTACAAGGAAAGTGAAGTTTTATTTTTGAATAAAAAAGATTTCTTGTGTTTAGTTTTTATCGTCTATTTTTATCAGGAATTAGCACAAGAGACATCCTCACCGAAAACTATCTCTTCTGCTTCTTCTGCCTCTCTTTTGACAAAAAGAATCCATTGGACATCCACGCAATTAAAACAGTATATACTATTTGTAAAATCCACTTATTTTCCAAATTTCAGTCAACCTGCAGAGCAACTTATTAGCCGCTATTACTCAGAATTGCGTCGCTCTACAGCAGGAGGTGCGACGACTATTCGTTCGTTTGAAAGCCTCATTCGATTATGCCAAGCCCATGCACGTCTTCTTCGTCATACAACAATTACTTTAAGAGATGCTGGTAAAACGGAATGCTTTAGTGTAGATACACAGGAAATGTGTTGAAATAGGAGGGGGAGGAGGGGAGGGAGAAGGAGGGGGAGGAGAGAGAAGGAGGGGGAGGAGGGAGAGAGAAGTAGGAGGAGGAGGGAGAGGGAAGGAGGAGGGGGAGAGGGGAGGGGGGGAAAACGAGGGGGAAGGAGAGGAAGGAGGAGGGGAAGGGG
>JADAQX010000647.1:0-30034 GCA_015476325.1 Cardiosporidium cionae
CCCCCCTCTCTCTCCTCTCTCCTCTCTCTCTCCTCTCTACGCTCTCTCTCCTCTCTCTCTCCTCTCTACTCTCTCCTCTCTCTCTCTTTACCCTTTGCATTTCTTTTCCTCGTCTATGAGAGATTTCTGTAAATTTTGATGATATAAACAGATGAAACATGGCATTGGACAGTTTTAAAATATAAATTAATGGATAAAAATGTACCTTGTTTGAATGGAAAGAAGAGTTCTCGTGTGATGGGAATTTTATATATTGATTTGTGGAATCGTCCAAACAAATCTCCATTAATGGCACAATATACCATTCGTTGTTCTAAAAAGATGGATTTTTGCTATGAACAGGTAAATACAATCACTCGCTTTTGCTTTAACATTTTTGTAGGAGAAACTATGAATTCATTATGATATATATATATATATATATAGAAATGAATGTATATAGAGAGGTTTATAATTTATTTAAAAGCAGATTTAAAACTCAGAAACGAGAGAATCATCACCTATAGTTTTTAAGGAAGATAGATTTCTAGGATTTTCTTTTGAAAAAGAAGAAAGAGGATAGGAAAGATTTTCAAAAAAACAATGCAAACATAGAAATACAGATAAAGAAATACTAAAAAAAAAGTATGAGAAGAAAGAGACACACATAGGATGAAGAAATGAAAGGAAGATTTTATATATATATATATATAGAAAATCTTCCTTTCAATAGAATAGATATATACACCGTGTTTGAGAAACTATATTGTGTTTTTGTAAAAGTAAAACTTTGAAAATGCAACTTTATTATATCAAAGAATGGGTTGAACTATTTTTGAAAGAGATATCTATTTTTGTTTCAATTTTTTGAGTGTTTTAATAAATTTTTTTTATTTTATAGAATTGGCTGAAAGAAACGCCCCTCACACTGAGTGGCGTTCAAAAGAGGGCTCCTTCTCAAAACTATTGGCAGATTCCTATCACAGCTTTAGTTGGAAATTTCTCTCTACCCTCCTCTTTAGATAGTAAGCTCTCTGCACACACACACACACTTTCTCTCTCTCTCTCTCTCTCTCTCTCTCTCTCTCTCTCTCTCTCTCTCTCTCTCTCTCTCTCTCTCTCTCTCTCTCTCTCTCTCTCTCTCTCTCTCTCTCTCTCTCTCTCTCTCTCTATGTATTTGAAAAGAAGGATACAAGAGAAATATAGATACGAAGAGATATTATAGTAGGAAATTATAGAAATCCATCTACACTTTGTATATATTCAAGAATAGAAGGATGTTAAAAAATGACTTGCGATTCCTTAAGGATAGCTTCAAAATTTTCCAAGCCAAGCCATTCTTAGATCTAGATTTTTTTTTATTTTATAAAAATGTAAGGAAGATTTAAAATGTTTATCAAATAGTACTAAAAACAGTAGACACAGTCAAAAAAAAAATAAACTTATCCACAAAGAGAGAGACTTTCGAAAACACGAGAGACTAGGAAACATGCAATGGGTATATGAGTATACACACAGATATAAGAGGGAAATGGAAATTTTATGGGAAGAAATGGCATTACGTGTTTTAGAGAGAAGTATGAGAAAAATCAAAGGATAAGAGAGGGAGAAATATGAGAGAAAAGGGGAGAAACAGGCCCTTAGAACTGTGTTTCTCCTAAATTAGAATGAATATTGATAAAAGTATAGAGAATGTGTGTAGGAGGATGAGTATAAAAATAGAAAATGTTAAGGATAGGAAGCCTGGACTGTGCGTTCTCTCTTGGAATTTTTAATAGAGCGTGTGGGAACGCTTTGATGTTTACAGTTTTAAGAAACGATGTGGATGGAAAACTGTTAGATTCTCTTCTAAAGACAACCACGTTATCTCCTCCCAATGTTTTGATGTTTTATCATGAAATGGGTCATACAATGCATTCTCTGATATCCTCTACAGAATTTCAGCATTTGTCAGGTATATAGAGGTCAACCTGTTTAATAGTAAGGGGGGCAGGATTTAGATAGGGAAAACAGGCAGCAGAGGCCACAGAAATAGAGAAAAAGAGAGAGATGATGAAACTAAGAGGGTTTGTGAAGATAAGTTCAAAAAGAAAAGAAATTCATCACGAGAGATGTCTATGGATAGCCTAAAAAGGATCCTGAAAATGTTAGAACATCACCGTCTAGGATTCTCAAGAGTGATTGTAAGAGGATACACACTAGAGTTGAATGATGATAAAAACTATCACCCTCTGCATCCCTTCTCTATAGAGAAAATGCATATTTAAAAGATGAGGATGTGATGTTTTTTACAGCCGTTTGTATGAATTGTAGAAACTATTTGCTTTTGTGATATTTTCTGCCTTGTAAAAATGTTAAAAGAGAAGCTCTCTCGCCTGTTTCATACTCTGAATTGCCATTGCCATGTATTTGGATAATTTTCTCTCTCTAGGGATGCCTATTACTTTAAAACTCTATTTTTGTGGCATGAGAGGGAATTTTAATTGTTTTTTTTTTTAACTTTTTCTCTCACTCTTGAGTGTTTTCTTTTTACAATGTGGCTTCATCTTCATTTTTCTATGTAAGCTTGAGTATTTCTCTCTCTCTCTCTCTTTCTTTTATTGTTTCATCTATTTTTATATATTTGTAGGCACACGGGGGGCGGTCGACTTTGCAGAATTCCCAAGCCATCTTTTTGAACTTTTTTTTCAAAGTTCTTCTTTTCCTGCTTCTTTGATGCCTTCTTCCTCTTCGATAGAACTCTCTTATTCTGTTGAAAACTATTTAAGATTTCAAAGGCGATTTTCACATTTAGATGCATTGCATTTACTTTTACAAGCAGAAATGGATCAAGTAGGCCACTCAAACACTTCTTTTATTGAAAGAAAGGAGTAATTAGGAGGGGAAGGAGGGTAGAAATCTTTTCAGAGTATCCATGAAAAGAGGGATAAGAGGGATTAACATGTGAAACAAGAGATCTATGGAAGCATAAAATGAAGGAGACGAGTGTTTATAAAGGAAGCTATAGACTCTATATAAAGAATGATAAAGTATGAGAATGTATAAAAGGCTAGCTATTAAAGCTATCCGATGAAACTGGAGTAAACTCTCTCTCTTGAAAATTTCATTTAGATTTCATTTTAAATGTACAGAGAGTTGCCTCAAGAATGCTATTCTTTTTACATGTAGGCACACAATTTCTACTGAAATGAATACATTTATTTTTCTATCTCTTCATCGCTTTCTGTTATACCTCTCTTGCATATATGGTCAGAGGGATTCTCTCAATGATTTTTCCATTATGTAATTATTTGTTGGAAATGTGCATCTGTTTTTTTTTTACACGGCGTCTTGGCTACCTCAAAGGTTTTTAAAATTTTTTATTGACTCTTCTTTGCTCTTATCTCTTGTATCTATACATCCTGTTGAATCTTTTTATTCTATTTTATTTCTTTTTCTCTCTCTTTCTCTTTCTCTCTCTTTCTCTTTCTCTCTCTCTTTCTCTCTTTCTCTCTTTCTCTTTCTCTCTTTCTCTCTTTCTCTTTCTCTCTTTCTCTTTCTCTTTTTCTCTTTTTCTCGTTCTCTTTTTCTCTTTCTCTCTTTCTCTCTTTCTCTCTCTCTCTTTTTAGTAAATTGTATTTTTGATGTTTTTTTTTGCTATTTTTAAAGGCATTTTATGCATTTTGCCCAGCCGTGGAGCGTTCTGCCTCTCTTAATCCTTTATATACTACAAAAAGCGTAGAAAATCATATACATTCATGGTTTTCCACATCCTCTCTACTCAATCAATCGTTTCCCTCTACGCCGGGTGCGCTTCCACTCTATGCGTTGATGGGTGTTCCGCCACCCTCTCAATTTACGCATCTTCTTCATTATGGTGGAACATATTATGCCTATCTTTATTGCAAGTAAAGATTTCCTCCAAAACATTTTCCTTATAGTATATTTCTTTTCTCATTTTGCTTTATAAGAGAGACACAAATAGCACCCAAAAAAATGAAAGAATTTTGGAAAGATGCACCACTTGTTGGTAATGAAACGAAACTTAGTAATAAAGAATGAATAAAATGGGAGAAAAGAATTGAGCTTTGTGCAAGTTTTATTGCATCACAGAATCGCCATTTCTTGACATCTTTAGGGCTGAAATTCTTTCAGATTTTTATCTTGCAAGTTTGACGCCTCTTGTACATATTTTTAAGTCATTTTTCCTCCTGTAAATCTTGAAAGTTTTAACACGCTGTATGCCGTGTTTATGATATAGTCTGCCTCTGTAAAAATAGAGGCTATAAGGAGGAAAAGAGAGAAATGCCCACCAAAATGCACGAATGGAAGAGGGTGTAGTTTATGTAGAATTTTTTTTTTTTTGCTGCTGATGGACATCTACACAGTGAATACTGTCATTATTTTAGCATTCACAAGTGTAGATGTTTTGAGTATATTTTTTTTATATAGAGTGTCTTCAAGCTTTGTTTGGGAGAAGGCCTTCCAAAGAAGCTGTTGGAATGCTACTGCAGGTCGAGAACTCCGTAAAGTATTAGAAAAGGTAATGCAAATTTTTTTTGTGTGTGGAAATAGTTTAATAGCCTACGTAAAAAAGGAATGAAGTTATTCGTTTTTTCAGTTTAATGCTATTTTAATGCAAAATAAAATTTGGAACTTGATAAAAAATAGGAATGTAAATTTACGTTTAAAAAAAGATAAAATAGGATTTGTAATGCCTTCACATTCGTCAGGCGGTATGCTTCATGGATATAATTTTTTGCTTAAACTTTTTTCGATAGCTGCGAGAAGAAGCAAAGGATGCATACGTGCGTGTGTTTCTCCTGGAGTTTCCGATTTTTTTTAGCCCATTTTTAAAGTGTGGATGAAAGGGGGAGATATAATACACCTGCCAGTAGAGAACAGAGAGCCCCTATGAAATAGGGAGAAATTTGGCACAGGAAATTAAGGAATCGATATAGCATTCCCACTCCTCTTGAAGATGAATTTTTTTTCTTTAATTTTGTAGGGATGTTTGGACTGTACTATCCATCGTCTCCTTCATTTGGTCGAGGCTTGTCATCATTTTGATGAAACAGTGCCACCCATAAATTTCTCAGAAATTAAGGAATTTCCTCAGAAAATACCGCTTGAGCCATTTCTGCGCGATATACAATGGAAAGAATGAAAGAAAAAACATCCTGCAACTTATAAGCACGAGTTAAAAAGCAAAGTGAAAAAATCTCTTTCATGACCGCATCCAATGTTACATACGAATACATATGTATAATCTCCCTTTGATGACTCTCTTTCAGAGTATCCTATAACGCATGCATCTCTCTTTTGTTTTACTTTCCTGAGTAAGTATTAGCAGGAAAAAGGAAAGATCTTCAGATATATGTAAAATCACTTTACAAGGCAAACAACATGGTATCATTCACATAGCGTATGATTATTGTATAGAGCAAAATGAATGAAAGAACTAAACCAATGGAATCGGAAGGCTATTTTACTTTTTAAAAATTTATTCAATCCAATTCTTTGTAAGAGAGCATTTTTTTCTGGGAAAATAGCGAACATTCCTTTTTGCATTCTTATATTTGTAAAAAACGGTGGAAAAACTGTAGCTTTTGGTTCGATATGCCATCAATGAAAAAGCAAATAAAGATTTGAAATGCCCGCAAAAAGTTTGCTCAAGACAGAAATATTTAAACTTCTGCCATTCATAATACGACTGAACAGCCGTCAACACATCTTTTAAAAAGTTTTCCAATGATATTGAAGAGATAAAATTGTAACTTGAAACGATTTTTCTTTTTCTGAAAGCATAAGAGCACCATATCGCTTCATTTCGAAATTCACTTTGTTATTCTATTCTTGGCGAAATAAAATTTGGGCGAAATCCAATATAAAAACAAATTAATTATCACGCATCCGCGAGTATTTAGTTGCTTTCTTCTACAGTTTTGTGTTCCTAGTTTGTTCTCTCGTAATAGAAATTTGAGAATTCGCCGTGTTGACTCGGGTTCTTGATCAAATTAGTAGCAATAATGGAATCTTCCATTCAGCTGTATCGATTTGTAATATTTTATGGTGTGACGCTCGTTAGTGAGGAGTTGTGACAACCTTGTCTATATAAACTTTGTATTAAATACATTACCGATTCGTATGAAACGCTTAATATTACATTTATGATACACGTGGCCTTGCCGATAAAATCTCTTCAATTTGCAAAAATCATTCCGGGAAGCATTCGATTCGATAGACTGGCTTCAAATACCCATCCCAATGGATTCTCTTCAAATAGTGTATATTCTATGCATGACTCCGTAAAACTCGGGTTGCTCGATTCCATTAATCTGGCGACCGTATTTCATTCTCTCGTCTTTCATTTGTTCCATCAATTCCAAGCTTAAAGAAACGAACTGTCTAAACCGTAATCTCCCGCCTCATTCTTTGTTAGGCCCTTAAGTATTCGTTTTGTGCTGTGAATATCATGAATGCGGAACCTATTCATATTTTTATTTTTGCCGGGAGATAGCAGCAATCGCAAAGTGAGAGAACTAAACAGATACACCGCCAAATTATTTCATTTTTGAATGTTCCATACATGCCTACTGTTTTAGACTGTGCAAAGAAACAAAGATGACGGTGTATGAGCCGCGGAATAGTGAAGGGAAGTATGTAATCAAATTTTTCTGCATATTCGGTTTGTAATGCTATACGTACATTGCATAAGCAAGAGTTGGATACGTTTGGATACACTTTTCTAAACACGATTTTTTGCGTTACATGCAGAAAGCATGGGAATGTCACAAAAAAAGAAAGGTAGCGGTAGAGCTTTTAAATCGATTTCAGCATCTATTGACCATCGAATTTTTACGTGAGAATTTGTTTACAATAAAATCAAAATAACAAAAATTTGTATTTGCTTGAACACAAAGCCATTGTCAGAATGCTATTGTAAATATTATTTGTATTTGAGGCAGAAAAATGATTCTTTTCAGTTCTACCTAAGCAGCAAGAACTCACTGTAATCCATACAGTCAGCGAATTAACAAAGAGGGGAAATGAATAAATTTCCTAAAATAGTAGGCGAATAAGCAAAGAGGAAAATATTCATTTGCTTCTTTTCTCTCCTAATTTACAAATCTCTTAATTCTGTACAAATACATGGACATAGCTATTATACGAGTCACATGAGAATATAAAGTGATACTACTATAGAACCCGGAAAAGGGTACAATGAAACGGTGACACACTCTAAGTTACATATTACAGCGCTCTGCAATCATTTGTATTTGTCCATCATGCACTAAATAAAAGAGAATTACACACATAATAATTCACGATAGTTTACAAAGTTTCACCCAAAAAACAATACAAATGGCACTGTTAAGAGCAGAAACGTGATGAATTTTACATTTTCTTATTGAAGAAAATTTCTCTTCCCTGATTTCATACAAATAGTAAGCAATCAAGCACACTAGCACATACGCAGAAATTCTGAAAAATTGATTATAAGAAAAGCATCTGATAAAGAAGGGATACTCCCCTAATTATCAAAAATATATGCAGAGAATACACGTGACCAAAGCGAATCATTTACAAATACTCCAATGATGAAGAATCTATAGGCCATTTTATAAAAAATAACAAGATAAATGTTAGCACACAAAATTGGTTGTGAAGGGAGTAGCATCGCTATAAACACAAAAGAGAGTCAGCGCTTTCCTCTTACACTATCCATTCATTCACTTCATCTTTGAAGCTGGAAGCAAAACAAAACTGCAAATGATAATAAAACAAAAAGATTCTTATAACTTTAGCAAAATTCCATATAATACACCCAAAAAAGTATCATTAAAAAAAATCAAGTGCAGCCTATGTGTAAAAAGAAAAAACACACTGCTCATGCCTCTAAGTAGTATAAAGGAAAAAATAATTCGCATGCTTTACAAAGAAAAATTTTCGACAAAGAAATGCTTTTTTACAGGAAACCTGAAAAAAAAAACTATGGGACAAAATAAATAATAAAGGATGCATGTATTACACACACAAAAATGCGTGCTCAAAAACTGCGGCAGGAACGAAGCATTTCAGAGAAAAACTTCCAAGAAGAAAGATAGAAGTATTACATAATAGATATCACAGCCAAAATACTATTGGCAGTTTTTGTGAAATTGTAAAAGAAAAACCTTTGGTCAACAAAATTAAAAAACGCGTTTATTATAACAAAACAAATAGGCAATAACGTGCCCATTGAACAACTTTTTTCCTTTTCATTAAGGATTATAAACATAGCAGTCAGATGATAGTGTATTTGTTTTTCCTTCCTATTGAAACGTGGGTGTAGGGCCAGAGGATCCCGCTTGCTTCCTTCGCCAAGGAGGGATGGAATGTGCCTTCTCTGATACAAAAAAAAGCTGAATGGTATTCATTCAAAAAATATATACAGTAGCTAATGCTGAAAAAATCAATATCGAAAAATGAAATGACAGCACTTAACAAAAGAAAATCGTTGCACAGTTAACAAAGCATCGATATCAACACTGTAGATATTATAAAAAGAGACGAACACGGCAGAGCTTACCCAATGAAAAAACGAGAAGAAAAAGGTGCACTAAGGCCAACAATTTCAATAAATACATCAAAAGTATAGTACAAAAAATTCCACTGCAAAAGAATCCACATACCCGAAACATTCGTGGAGACAAATAGAGGCGGAGAAGAAACTTTCCACGGAAATTGTGGAGGGGATGTAGGGGTGAGACCGGTAGAGGGTGCACGGCTTGAGGTGGCAGGAACATCCCTATAAGGGCAAAATTGAAGCATAGGAGGCATTGCGGAAATATGAGGCGATGTGGTATCCTGCTCAGCGAGACGGGGATAACGATCCATGGGTATGGAATATTCTCCTGAAAATGTACGCTGGATAGAAGAAGAAGAAGAAGAAGGATCATGCGTATTTGTTCTTTCTACAGAGTTCAGAGGGATTGACGTAGAATGGAATGCGGGGGGGAGAGAATGGCATTCTCCGATTAAAGCAGCAGCAGAAAGAGAGGCTATCGATGGCTCCGACCTTGAGGGCATTGTTGACTGCAAGAATGTCGATCCTATGTCCCCTTTGAAGCTGTCAAGATGCTGCATCTGCTGCTTTAATCGTTTTCTCGCCTCGTCATGTATTGTAGCAGCATCCAAGGCTGTAGCACTCGATCCACTACAACCTGTTCGTGCTGACGAACAATGACTGCCTGTACTCATAACAGTAGACTCTAGAATGAGACACCATGGCCATTACGGCATCTTCTACCCAAAAGAGTTTTCACAAAAATAAAAATTGCAGAGAAACTAGTTTTTCAGGAAATTATTGGCAGTAGGGTTCTTCAAACCAAAAGAAAACCGATTCATTATTTCTACTAAAAATAGAATACTCTCCTTTCCTCTCATAGCGAAGGAGAATGCTATTTAAAAGGTGTTTACTAAACCAGGCTGCACTACACAGATTTCTATCATAGTTGCAGAGGCTTGCTCTCAAGGAAAAGTATCTTTTGGTTATCTCTTACACAGGCTTAAGTTATACCAGCCTTACACATAACTTAGCACTCTGCCTCCTATTTACATTACTTCTATTTTTTAGAAGGAAATCTCACACAAATGCAAGTACTCAAACTATACAAAGATAATGAGTCCTAGTTCTTTCTATACATGTTTATAGCTCTATCATAAAGAGAGATGCAACAGTGTGTATAAACACACAGAAAGACAACGGAGAACATGCTATTTATAGTAACATATAGGCCACTTCAAACCATTTTCTTGTAGATGATAAGGAATGTTTGTAAATTGCTGTAGCTGCATGGCACCTCGTCTGGTCTCACAGAGATCTTGAATAGAAAAACAAGTTTTATCCATTCCATTGTAGGAAATATCATGCTTTGCATCATCCGAATGATAGGGTACAGACAACGAGTTCTTCTCAATTTTCTGCTTCCACCAGAAAGAAAAGTCTACAAAAAACATGTACGAAACACAGTGTATAGTATACTAAATTTTAGGGAATTCAGTCACTACCAGTAATTATAAATAATATCAAATTTTAGAGTACCATCAGGCGCATCGGGAGGGTTCAAAAGTCCTGCCTCATATGCTCTATTTGGAATGCTTTGATGCAAACCACTATGATTACCACCGCTGGTATTCTGTAACACCTTTGATGGGTTACAAAAAGCAAGCGAATTACAAAATTCTCCTCGTGATTTCAAAGGAGACAAATGGATTGGAGGCTGCGAGTAGCAACTTTTCTCTGGGCCGCTACTTCCTTTTAGCGATTGTGAAGCAAACAAGCGCGAATTTGAATTCTTTCGACCAGTTAAAAGAGGAGAAATTAAGGATGTACGACGAAGACCAGTCACTCTACCAGAGGCTGTCGTATTTGAGTGCAATGCCCGACGGGAGTTACGAAAGTGCTGCGAAGGTGGAGAAATAATTCGTGTATTAGCTTCATAACATACTTTCCCATTCCTCACTGCAGGAAAATGTGTCATGAGCATGGCTGCATGATTTTTTGAAGCGTTATTTTCTATCCTGGAAAAAGTACCGTTTTCAGTTTCGTCAGTAGAGGCGGAGCTCCCATGCAGAGATGAAGATTTGGTAAAACAAGAAGTTGTAGCTACTTCAATGGAAGGCAAGCAACCTAGGGATACAGGTTTGGCAGAAGAAATTTGCTGGCTCGATGAAGAGATGAGGGATCTATTGCTAAATGGTTCATTATGCTGTAGCTCTTTCTTTTGTGAGTTTACTAATGAAGAGGCTGTCGATGTTCCAGCCACAACTTCAGCAATCGCACACAAGTTACTACAAGTGATTGTAGCGAAGGGATCAATTTCAGTGACAGAACGATTTGAATGGAAACCAGAAGAATTAGCTGCATCAGCCAAGCCGTTTTGATTCTGTCCACCTTCCTCCATGACTGAGTTCCCAGAACTCAGTATAGATTCATTCGAAGCCTGATTATTTCGTTTCCCCCTACGACGATTTCGCTTAAAAAATCCATTTCGTTTGTCAAATTTCCTCAGGGCAGTTTTGCTTGCATTTCGCAAAGGAGACATACAAGGCGGCGGAGGAGGAGGTGGAGGAGGAGGGGGTAGAAGTGGCAACGTTAACGCATGATTTGAAGGATTCCGACTGGAATTCCCGCCAATTCGATCAAATGAACCAATTGTATGCATACAAGCAGGTGGAAAAGGCGGAGGTGGAGGAGGGCAAATGACAGTACCCTTACTTGCAACTGCGCGAGGTAAGGAGGAAGTGGAAGAGGACATTCCAGAAAAAAGAAGATCTCTGTCCTCATTTTGTGGCCACCTATTACGGGGATATTGCAATAAACATGACAAACCATTACTATTATCCCTTTTACAATCTATCCTGCGACCTCCTGCCTGAGAATCAGTGGTTGCACCCTTTGCACTCTTTACAGGTGAGAGAAAGCGATTCGAACCAAATTGCTGCTTCGCCAGTCCCGGAAATTGATTCGAAAAATTTCTGAACGGGTTACCACTTGCTATAAGGCCATTTGCACCCTTCGCATTTCTCTGATTGCCGATAAAACGAGAATTATTATTCCCGTGTTGCTGCATGATAATAAAAGGTTCAAAAAAAGTTTAGACAACAGATCATTTAATTGAGAAACTTGAACGCAGCGGCTTGAATGAATTATACCAGCATGCAGGGTCTATTTTTAGACAGACAAAAATCCAAGCAGACTACAATGATAAAACGCTACTATGTTCCTCGCATATGCATTTCTTACTGTTAGTTTCCTTTTAATTCCTACATCTGGTCCGATGGGCAGATAATGCTGCATGTTCCTAGTAAGGTTTTTAGCGAAGCTGCAACTATAGTTTTGTTAAATTTGTGCAATACCTCACCGGCTATTCCTGTTGTTATGATGTTTATTATAGAATTTAGCAGGAATGCGGCACAGAAGCAACATTGGAGCAAAAGTGATAATAGAATGGGGTAGCTTTTTAGATAATTTCGTCGTGCAAGGGTAGGAAACTCCGTAGCGGGAAAAGTTAACGAAATAACTGCGATTATTGGAAATTCTAGAGCAACACAAATTGATCCCAAAAAATTTCATCTAAAAATAGAAATGTGAAGACATTTAAAGCAATGCTTTATGCATCTTAAAAAAATTTAATGCGAAAGATACTGTTTTTACCGCAGTTTTCCCATGGCTTTACCAAGGCACTATCGCGACATGCGCATACATGATTCATCATATATAGACGAGAGCCACCATCTCTAAATCTACACCGGAGATCCCACTTTGTTAAAATTGGAAAGAATAGCGTAAATACGCGAACTTCTAATCAAGTAATTTTTTCCCTTGACAATTACCAAAATATTTCTGCTAACGAACAATTTTAGATTACACTTGTCAAAGAACACTCGTTTGCTGTCAAATAGATCCAAATTAAACTAACATATGTCATTCGTTCGAAGAACTAAGATAGCTAAACTTCCTCGAACAACTTCTTTTACACTAGAATATCTTATTAAAGTCGTTTTAAACCTATTAAAACTTTTTTCTCAGTGAACAGTTCTTTAAAAATTTTTTTGGCTTAATTTTGCAGGAAGCTACGTTTGTTTCTTTAATGTGCTTTTTTTCGAATGTGATGACTTTTTAATTACATTTTCTTAGTATTAAGCCTTTAATAGGACCACAATAGCCTACTTTTACAAAAGCTCCTGATTGTATTTAACGAGCGTTGACGCGAAACTATCCTGTTGATTACGGCATAAATTGTACTAGTCGACAAAATATAGAACAACATAAATGTAATTTACACCCCTTTTCCTGCTCTGTACAAAAATAGAAAAGAAGACACGTAAAGCTTTTCCTTTTTAACGTAAGATATTCTTTTAGATCCACATGTCGAGAGTTAGTTTACATTGGAAAGTCGAATTTCTCTCCCGATGCCGCATTTCTTTATAGCCGTGTGTAGTGTAGATTCACGTGTCGATAATTATTTTAGATTTGGGAGACTCTAGTTTCTCTCCTTGTGCTATATATCCGTATAGTTGAATGTAATTTAGATCAAGGTGGGAACATTTGTAGTGCAATCGTAGCACTGTATCTTTAAATTTACATTTCCTGTTCTGCGTGTAGAAACTGTGCGATGCTTGATTGTAGTGATGTTTATGAAATTAAGTGTATATTCATATGTAGGAACATTTAAGCACGTGGTGCATAGTTATGTCGTTTGGAGTAACATTTAGTGATATATTAGGTCGTTCCGTTAGAATGAAAATATGTTCACCGCTTATAAACATGGTCCCTTTGAGAGTTGATGAAATTCAAAGTAAAAGCATTGTTAAACCACGCTGTCACATTTACTTCTGGTTTCTTAAGCCACTAACCGAAAACATAAATATTTTGCTTGGGAAACTAGGGAATACCAACTGTGGCTACACTTAAGATTTAATCATATTCGATAATCATTGCTACAAAGATCGCCTCATGCTTTTAAGCGAAAATAGTTCCAAATGAGCAAACTATAGAAAAAAGTACTATTGTAAAACAATGCTTGTTTCCAATTCTTTCTTCAAAAATGAAATTAAGGAATGGACGACAATTCTTTTGTTTATGCTTCAATAGACTAAGGATGGAAGCTCAGCTTTTCCTTACTACAAAACATAGCATATGAAGTAAAACGCATAATTGGTTCAGTGATATTAAGTATTGACAAAAGAATCTTTTTCGTTAATAATTCTTTCAATACTAACCTTGAAGATAAATAGCTGTGACACTTGTCACTCTATAATATTCACAGATTGGAGCAAGTGATGTTTCTCATATTACCTTTACATTATCTTATCTCGTGAGTGAATTATGCTAAAAAAATTTAGCTAACGAGAGTAAAGCTTTGCTCAATCTAATCTATTCACCGACAGTTTTTACCATGCAAAATCTACGTTGCGGGGAAATGAATTCAGTAACATCCTTCCTATGATACAAAACTAAATCAAATTGAATGCATGCATTAATTGTATGCATGCACACATTTCGATTTATTTCCACTAATGAACAGTCTTACTGTATTTGTGTTTGCATGTACTTCTTCGGGTGACTATGCAGAAACTTGCTGCTAAGAATATGCAAAATATTGCGGACAAAACATGTGCATAATGAAACGAGCCGATACCCTTGTCAGTAATTATGCTAAGGAGATACTATGATAGAGAAATTAAGAATTACATTAAATATGATGAAATACGATGATAGAGAACGTCGCATAGAAACTACAATAATTCAAAATAAAATTAAATAAAAAACTCATTGCAATTTACATGCATAGAACCAAGACGCGGATGCTTGCACTGAAGCGTTTTTCAAAAATTTACATTGCAATTAATTTAGCAATTAAACACTAAAATTCAAAGCATCCTATATTGGATAGGCTTTGTGAGTTGATGTACAAACAATCTTTTTGCAGGGCATGCAATAGAAATAACAGAAACATAGTATGTCCGCTTCAACCAAATGTTTTTCAACAACCTCTATAATTCGTAACGTTAGAAGTGACGAATGCATTGATATAGAATTTAAACTTTTCTAAGTGAATCAAGAAAACTATGATTTTCCAAAAGAATTGCTACAAAGGCGCTTCTGGTGTCTCAGGATCATTCATGGAAGGTTTAAGTTTTTTTGAAGATGGAAAGACAGAAAGTTGGCTCTCAATTTCCTCGCATGAGCGTTCTCTAAACGGGGCATGAACTTTTCCAGACAAAGCTCCACTAGCTTCTCCCCCTTCCATCTCCACTTCATGTTTGGCAAAATTTGGGCATGCAGTGGAGGGTAAATTATACGAAATAAAAGGAGATTCCCCAACACTTTCATCAACTGAAAACATAAAATTAAGAACCAAAATAAAAATGAATATTAGAAATATATTTTCCAAATGATATCGAATGGCCTGTACGAGATATATATAGCAAAAAATGACCAAATAAGGAAAGCAAAAGATGCTACATGTCAGAAGATAAAGTGCTCATCTTAAAATAGCAGATGCAAGTTATCATGATGAAGTCTCCGTACTTCTTCTTTCTACGCTTCAGCTAAGCAAATACTCTTTAAAAAGGATTTAGATTCCAGAATTTATCCACCTATAGCATTCCTTGCAAAATTTTTAAAACATACAATTTTTTGAAGCGGAATCCTCCGAAATCCTTGATGAGGCATTTAGGTTGACTGAAGAGGATAATGGCTCAATGGATGGATTTTCTATCACTGCATAATCACCGAGAGAGATTACAGCTGGCAATTTCTTAAACCCTTCTAAAGCAGCCGAAGCAGCAGCCCGCAATGGCCGTGTTCTACCAGTACGTGGGTAAGAACAGAGGGAAAGGTTAGGAGAAGTATTATTCGAAGAGGAGATGACAGGAAGAAATGTAATAGAATCTTTCGAGAGAGCGCCTATTGGCAAAAAATCCGATGTCGTGGGTGTATCTCCTCTAGATGAGGAGGGAGTAGCAGGATCGCCTGAAGAAATAGAGGGAGGATTTCCACGCATAGCAGAGGATACCAAAGTCATGGAGTTAAGTGTGGATAGCCTCTCATTTATGCCGGAGATTCCACAGAGATTCAAAGGGATCTCTGAGGCTACAAGCAAAAAATATAAATTCCATGGGCAATACGAAAGCGTGGCAGGTAAACCCACGATGTTTCCTTAACACGAAATGAAAATAGTAAATACATTTCGCACCATAAAACAGGGAATTCAAAATAGCAGGAAAATGACTACAAAATAGCGAGGGTGGGCAAAAACGAGGCCATTCTACCTATTTTTAAAAATCTAAATATGGTAGAACAACCATGAAAACACATTCCCCCCCAAAAATAACAGGAGGCACTGTGGCTATATTCCAGTATTTTGTAAAAACACATTCTTCTACAAGTAAAGGGTTAATTTATCCACATTCAATCGCTTTCTTTAAAGATCGATAAGCATTTCTCTCTCTCTCTCTTCTGTACACAGTGCGTGCAGGCAAGGGTGTGGATTGGATTCCTTTTTGATTAGATTGTACTTCCAAAGCACAAAAACTATCCACTGTATTTCTATATATAAAGGGTGGAAAATGCCAGCGTGCGATTGGCATTCCTCCTCATCCCCTCTTTATCTTAATAAAGTTTAGTATAGGCATCAGATGCAAAGGTAAGTTACATAACAGAGAGACTTTGTCATCTTCTACTCTTATTAAATTTCCAAAGTCAAGCGCTTTCCCTTTCTTTGTGTTTCCAAGAATAAGGAGAGAAGAGACATATAGCCATTTCAGTCTCACCTATTTTATCCAATCCTACGAATGAGGAGGAAGAGATAGTCAAGAATAAAAAATAAGTGAAATAAAAATCATTCTGTTGTGCAGCATCTCAGACACTAGAGGCTGCTGGTACACACTCTCTCCCTCACCTCTCTAAAAAAAATAAAAAATTCTTCACCTAGATGAGATATATCTGTTGTAGACGCAGGCAGGTGTGCCGCCATTTCATTTCCTGAGGAGGGACATTTAGATGCAGACAGAGATATCTCTGAATAACACTTGGAGAGAAGCGATGAAAGGAGAGGATTTGACCCTGCGAGTGGTACACCAGAGGTGCATACTTTAGTGCGTGTATAATGCAAGGCTGCAAGTTCAGTCCCACTCAATAAATCTGCAGGCAAAGAATTACTAATAAAATGTCTCCTTCCTTTATATATTCGTAGCACTCCCCCTTTTCTACAGATAGAATCTCTGCATCCACAGGAGAGAAATCAAATTCTTACTGTAGAGAAATTTGACAAACGTGTGAATATCTACGAGGTGATTTATATGTTTACAGATCCATTCTACCTGTAATAAGCAATTCCTCAAAATCCATGGAATCAAAAGGTATGGAATGTACAGGACTACATCCTCCCCAGGAATACACCCTATTTCCAAGAAGCCAGGATTGATGACCAAACTGGAGACAATAGACTGGTAAAAATCTAAATGTATTTGAAATTTCTGGAACCTGCCATCCTATTTTAGATCGACGTGTATGTACATTCAAAAACAAAAACGTGGAGAGTCAGTCTATCCACACACTCTCTCCCCTCCAATGGCATGCTTCCTTTTAAGAAACACGAGGTAGAAACTCATAGACATAGAAGATTCTTCTCTCTTTAAGGAAGGCTGTCTGTTGTTTTTTATCAACTAGAGGAAGAAAGAGAGAGAGAGAGAGATAGAGAGATATATATAGGCATCTACAGCCGTTTCCATTGCAGAGGCAAGCCAAACACACCTCTCTCTATCTTTAAGATTTGTTAATCCCTTAATCCCTTTCAAAGAGAGTATATAACTATATATAGAGAGAGAGATATATATATATATATAGTTAGAAAGAGAGATATATATATATATGTATATTTATATATATATAGAGAGAGAGGGAGGACTCGTTTTTTGTAGTATAATCTCTCAGTGGATAGAAAACTCAAGCAGTTAGATACTTCCATGCCTTGGAAACCATCTTAGAAGAAGTAGAAAGTGAATCATAGTAGGCTGTCGTCTCATAACGTACACGTTCAACAGAATCATGGTAATAATGGAAAGCAAAGGTTTTCATATTGTATACTGCCACTTTTAAAGTCGTCCTATTTAGCAAAAAATCACAAAAAAATATATACACACACTGCTTTCAAGATACAGACAGGTAAGATGTATTAAAAAAATTAATGAAATTGATACACTCCACTGTATAGAGCAGGAGAGTATAGACAGCCTCAAAAGGAATTCTCTCAATGAAATTCTTTCTCTCTTTTTCAATATATTTCATTTTGGATTCCAATCCCATTCTTTCTCTCTTTTTCAATATATTTCTCTCTCTTTCCATAACGAAAGATAGACTTCTAAAATATATTTCCTACTCAAAGGAAGAGGCATCACGGCTTTCTCCAATCCCACCCACAATCAGAATCTTGTCATTGAGTGCGACCAAAGCTATGGATGACACAGAGAATTTCCAACAATTTGTGGAAAACAGAAATCTAATTTTATAAATCAAATCTGAGTTTTACATGCATTCTATACTTTTATTTAAGAAATAAAGTGATACTATTTTTTGAAATTTAGGAATAGAGAGAAAGTATTCCTCTCTGAAATTCTCTTTATATTTCCCCTTTAACAGGGCCATGAAGAAGAATTTCTTTTAATATTTTTTACAGAAAATATTACAAGAAAACACGAAAAGTAGAAAGATTATACTCCTTGAGTGAATTTGCATACAAAAAATCTCACAAGTCAACAAGGAATAGTCTATACTCTTATCCTTAACAATGTATACTATTTTTAGAAAAAGAAGAGATATTTTGCAGCTTATAGCCTCGTTTCTCCTCGCTTCTCTCTATAATTCATTCTTTTCATTAGAAGGATAGAAAATAAAAAAATAAGAAAGAAAAAAATAAGAAACAACACGATGATCTGGATAACAAAAATAAATTCTCAAGAGAGTCCAATAAATATCTTTTCAAGAAACAAAAAAAAATAGTTTTCTCTGCATCATGCATCACTTACTGTGATGGCTGCGTTGCTCACGTAAACATTTTACCCACACTGGCAAAATCCGCTAAAATTATAAAGAAATTAAAAATTCTATAGAATATGTAGTCTATATATATATTCTAAATAAAGATAAAAAAAAAAGTATGTAGTATAGCATATGAAAATGGATAGAAAATAAAATACATATTTATACATCCATTTCTTTCTTTTGCACAGAAAAATCTACAAAATTTGTGATTCCATAGGAAAAATATCACTCTTCCAAAGCTTCTCCATTCTTATATTTATTTAACTAATAGGGCATTCTACCGCCTCTCTATACAAAAAATAGAGAAAACATGATTTTTCTCGCATTTTTCTTAAAATTTTTTCCTTCTTTATTTCCCACCAAAATTGACTTCCTCTCATTCAAATATTTACCCAATACCAATGACCTTCTTCATTCCTTTGCAAGGAATAAACTCTACTTCGAGGAAGATCCTCTTCAATGCATCCACCATAGATAATCTGAGGATCATGAGAAATAAAATTATAAATAGGTTCAGAGGAAGTTTTTTTACTACACATAGTTTAAAATTTTTATAAACTTCATTCTACTAATTATTTTCTGCCATTCTTTTTAAATTTATACAAAATTCTCTATACTTTCAAACAAAAATTCAACTCAATACGTTCTAGTATTGGGAAAAGTCTCCTTATAATTTTAAAATTTCCTACCATCCTGTCAGGTTATGAAAAATAAAAAATAAATATTCCCTCTGTGAAAATTTTTTAAAAACTTCATAGCTTTTGCTACAGTTCTTATTTTTCTCTATTTTTATTATTGCAATCTTCACAACATTTTCTCAAAATTCTTTCATCTATTGACTATCCTCTTTATAGAGAGAGAGAGAGAGATGAGGGGGAGAGATGAGGGGGAGAGTGAGATGAGGGGGAGATGAGGGGGAGAGATGAGAGAGAGAGATGAGAGAGAGAGATGAGGGGGAAAGATGAGAGAGAGAGAGAGAGATGAGAGGGAGAGATGAGGGGGAGAGATAGAAAGGTAGGAATAAGCATTGAAAATGCATAAATATACATTATTTTTTCTTCAATAAATGCATTTTTTATTATTTTAAAACCTCCAAGCAAATAATATTAAGAGTGATAGATAGAGAGTGCGAAATACCTTAACACACATCCAAGATGCATTTCTATCTTCTACAAAAGCAAAAAATACTAAAAATTTTATTGATATATACAATCCAATTGTTTGACAGTTTTATTTTTACCATAGAAGTGTGTAACCCATCGCTATACGAAACAGCGGCGTGATGATAACGTGAAAGTGGCCTCAATGCTCCATAAAAGTTAATTTCTTTCCATTCCAAAGAAGGTGTACCATTCTGAAAAGTTGAGGAAATATTATAAAGAAATTGTGTTGGAAAAGAGAGAGAAAAAGAGAGAATAGAGATGAGAGAAAGAGAGATGAGAGAGAGAAAGAAAGAATAGAGATGAGAGAAAGAAAGAGAGAATAGAGATGAGAGAAAGAAAGAATAGAGATGAGAGAAAGAGAGAATAGAGATGAGAGAAAGAAAGAATAGAGATGAGAGAAAGAGAGAATAGAGATGAGAGAAAGAAAGAATAGAGATGAGAGAGAGTAGAGAAAAATGTCTTGAGAGAGAGATGAGAAAGAGAGAAATACAGAGAAAGAGAGAAATACAGAGAAAGAAGAGTAAAACAGAAAAACTATAGGCAACTGTAATATAAAAAATATGGAAAGTTTCCTCACTATAGCATACTAAAATCACCAAATCTATTTGCAAACAAAATAAATAAAAGAATTATCACACGAGTATATAAAAATTCATCAATGAAAGACTATTTTTACAACGTATGCAAAAAGAGTGAGAATGAAATGTAACAGACTGAGACGTACAGTCAATGTGGAGGATATTCTAAAATCAATTATCCATACATCATTCAAAGCTGTATCACTGCAATTAAGAAAACAGAGCTTCATGGAGTAGATCGAGAATATATCTCTATGTCTCAATCAGGAAGAAAAATAATACAATTTTAAATTTGATGAAGAAAGAAGGACTTCTTAAATTTTGAAAGTTTATAAAAAAGAAATACTAATCAATTTCAAACTCCATAAACATTCTACCATAGAAATGCATCCAAAACAAATGACAATGAAACGAATACGAAAATGAGATGAAAACGAAACAGAAAATTACAAGAGAAACATGTAAAAACCATTATAAATCTTAAAGGAAGCCATTTTAAATAATAAAAAATAAATAAAAATAGCAAAAGCCATCTCCAAAGAGGCGTCTTCTCCCTTTTCTCCATGCAGAGGAGAAATTTTTTACGTGTCAAAGCATACCCATTATGACCACCAAAGAGAATAAGAGAAGATTCCATGAAAATCATCGTATGGCCAAAGCGGCGGCCAGGAGAATTGCCTTTACACGATAATTTTACCCATTGGAGTTGATTTTCATCACAGGAAAGGCAGAGTAGATACAACTGAAGCAAAAAAAGTTAAAAAGAATGTGTGTTTATTCTACTATCAAATACATGTTCAAAGTATTAAAAATAAATTGAAAAAGAAAAAACCAATGCTATCTTTCGTTGAAATGAATAAAAAGCAAGAGATGCAACATTTTTTACACCTTCTATGAAAAGAAATCAAAGCAAAGAAATATCATAAAAAGCAAGCCTTTAGAACCCCAAAAATGGATATTACTTATAGACGGAGAAAATGGCATTTATTCACAAGAAGAAAAGAGTAGAAACAATACTAAAATTGGGATGAGAAGAGTGTATGAAACACAACTACAATTTTTATTTTTTAAAAACAAAAGCATCCTGCCAGAAGCACAGTCTAGACCTCTCTAAATTTGCAAATCGTATGAGAGAAAGAGTCGTTAGCCGTTACAAACGTATATTTCCACCATGTAAAGAAGAAGGTGTAGAGAATTTAAAACAAAAGATGTGTTAAGAAAGTTTCACCGAAGGCTAAAACTATAAAAACTTGGGCGTAAAAACAAAAAATTACATCCATAGAAACTAAGAGGCTATCAACTTTTTACTTCATTCAAGAGCTTCTCTATTTTAATGTGATAAAATCGTACCATCATGAGGGTCAACACGATTGGAAAGATTTTTATATATTGATATTTATAAAATGAAGATGTGTCTCTCTCTATTTTTTGTTAATAGATTGAAGAGAGCAACCCAACTCTATCCTCAAACGTGTCATAGGCCTCACCTCATCCGTACAGAGTGTAGTAGAGTTTGTTTTTCCACCATAAACGAATAGCCATAGCTCATTTTGGGCTTCGATTAAAGTAGAGGCATGAAAAACTCTCCCTTCTGGTGGATTGGATGCCGTCAATGGGAACCATCGAAAGGAAGCAGGGCCAGGCAAGGTGTCATCATAGTTGCACAGAAACAAATCATTTCTTGTATGCAAAGGGAAACCATCTAGTAAGAAAAATTCATTCCAAAAACATAAAATGTAAAAGTTTGTGTAAACTTGTTTGAGAAGAAGAGGCAAACCACCCTCATATGTATCCAAAGTGCATGATATCTATGAAAGAAATACTAAACAGTGAGCATAGGCGAATGGAGTGACGGTAGCCTTCCTAATTCCATAGATACAAGAATTTCTTAATCCATGGATATAGGAAAAAACTTTAAAAACATTTGTAGATGCTCAGGATGACACTTGTTTGTTTGTTTGTGTGAAAGATAACATTCTGTTCAGCATGTACCTGTGCTACTTTCTCATGGATTTAAAATAAAAATGCATGGATAGAATGGAGAAATATACACAGCAAAGTATAATTCAAATGGTTAAAAACAGGCACAAGAAAAGCCTACGGCTTTCAGCAACGTATGCAGCAATGCCTGTGGCCTCATTTTATCAGATTAAAGAGGGCAGAGTACGTACACATAGTGCAAATGATAAGGCAATTTTTACAACATGTGTGTAACCTATTTAACCGCAAAGACGAGATCTAAGAAAATTAAATTAGGAGGGCTGTAACAAGGAGGGTGCAATCACAATGAAATTTCAAACACAATGACGTACCTCCCACTTCGTCATTCGATGCAGAGGTATCACGCTCTCTTTCTTGGAGAAAATACTTTGAAATGGCTCCGGCAAAAAGAATAGCGCATTTTTCTCCATTCAAGGGAGTTAAAGAAGCACCAATTCGCCCTTCAGGATACTCGTTTTGGATTCGTGTAAAGTGGGATGCCATACTTTTGCAATGCAAACGGAGTAGGCCAGCTCTACAGAAGGTTGAAAAACGTTAATTATATCTAAGCCAAAGTTGCTCGAGGAGCAGCTTTGCGTAGAGACATGAGGGGCAAGATTTACCTGAAAGATTAGCGAAAAAGGATCAGCAATAGAAAACCCATTGTTTTGACTGCAGAAGGAGAAATTGCAATCAAGAAAAAAGAAACGAATAGGTTTGAATACGGCAAGGAATGATTAGGCGTAAAATTATAAAGCTATAAAAAGTTTAATCAAGTGTATACTTGCTCTTCCTAGGAAAGAGCAAGGAATGTTTAAGTGAAAATGATATGGAAACGCGGCATAAGTAAAGAAAAGCGGTGCAATCATATCATTTCATACTGAGATGAGTTGCAACAGTGAGAATAAAAGAAAAATAGAAAATAAAACGGTGTAAAGAGCTCGCAGTGACCCCTGCATTACAATTCTCTGCAACTGTAGAGAGTGAGCATGTTTCAAAAAAGGAGAGATTTATAAAGTTGAAGATACGAGTCTTTGCGAAGAGCTCTGCAGGCGATATAAGTACCAACCTTTTATCCCTTTTGGAAAGAAAAAAATAGGATTGCTTCTCAGCTACAAGAATCTTTTGATCAGACGGGTTTAAATGAAGGGTAAAGATCGTTCAGGTTCTATCTAAGCCTGCATTGTCACACATTGGCTTGGATGAAATGTCTTAGTCACTCTTTTTTCCGTAGAATCACGCAGATTAATAAAAAATAAGCGCAAAAGCTAACTGCATGAAGTCTTCTTCGTTACTCCGCTGGTAAAATTTAAGCATATCAATAAACTTAACTATAGGGTTGCTACTGCAGCTATTACTCTGTGGCGGGGCACCAAAGGGAATTCGAAATTCGCTTCAGTTTTTACATGAAGAAACGATTGCTATGACCGCTATCAAAATTCCAATGGGATTTATTCATAGAGCGGCAAATCTTTTCTGAAAAGACTTGATGTGGTTGTATTTTTTGAATGATGGATACAACTACATGTTTTCAGTTTATACAATCTCTAGATAGATAATTTATTCTAGAAAAATAATTATAGCACTACTTCCAAAATTATGTCATGCCATCTTGCAAAATGTTCGTGTTTGATTAAGAATCCGTAGTTAAACGTTATCAATTCCTTACTAAAATGGTAGGAATGCTGCTGTAGAAGATAAAAAATGAAAATATGTACAACTTAAGCCATTTATGATATATAACTTGAAATACTGTCAAACTTATTTTCGCCATCACACAGCTACAACTTGCATTATTGAGAACTGCTTGAGCCTTTTTTATTAGTACCCTCAGTAAAATGAAAAGGGACAGGCGCAAAAGAGCAATTTGTGGTTGTTTCATTTATGCTACAAATCGATTCATGGGATCCTTCGAGTTTGAGTTCTTCGATCTAGTAAAAACTTAAGCTTACGAAATGAGACATAGTTTTAGGAATATTAGCAAAAATGATGAAACGGCATTTCTCCAATGTGAGAGTGACAAATAAGAATTTGTGCCCCTGGCCTGTGTGTCTGCATGACTGACACGAGAATACACTGATTTTAATGTGAAGTGAGGACAGCAATTGCAGCAACACCAAAAAGTGTAGAGAATACTTATACTATAATGGAGTGCGAGTTTTTGATATGCTATCAACAGTGTATACACGAGTATATCCATACTGTGTGGATTCGCATAGTGCAACTTGGTAGTGATTTTCTCTCAACTTGAGTAGCAATTTCATACGTGTTTGCCCTGTGTGAAAGAAATGAGCTTGCAGATATTATAAAAACAGGAACAAAGCTAGTGATACATTGCGCTTGTAACTATAAGCCATTTGTCGTGTCAAAACAAGAAAATTGCAGAAGAAAATAAACGGGTTTATATCCACCTAAAAATCTGCTACTATACGAGAGCTTTTCTAGGCATTTTACACAACACACTCTTCAATTGATCGTTGAAAGTGTTAGAGTAACTTTGGGTGATTTCTTCACGTAAACGTGTCGACACTACATATTTTTTAGCATTCATGCAACGCATTACCGGAACTAACTCTCCTAACCCAGCGGATATGTTATATCCAATATTTAAATGACTAGACTAAGCGAAAAAGACAAGTAGGGAAGCCTTCTTTAGCAGGAAATCATCACTTTCAGTAGAGGCAAATATCCGAAGCACCGTGACGTGTATGTACACTTTCCCTTAGTGAATAAATGTGATTTGGCAGTGAAGTGATATGCGCTCAGAGGATTTGCAAAAGAAAAAAAAGGGAACAGATAACTGCATTGGCTATTCTTCCGTCAGTATCCCTACTGTAGAACGACAGTTTCCAAAGCGTAAACTGCATATTTTTGTTTTTGGTATAAAGCGGTTATTTCACGTAGTATAACGTACAGTATTGCATGTGATAAGAAATGTTTTTAGCCTAGTTTATATTAACAAACTACGCACTGACATAAAGGAAGAATGGTTTCTTTCATTTTAGAATAAAACTATTCCTCATTATTATCGTGAGCAAAACATAACCTACAAGCACCCTCAAAAATTTCCTGTCTCAAAGCTTCTAATGACAAAAATACACCCATGAGACAAAGAAAATCTACATTACATACTGCTACCGAGTAGAAAAATAACGTAGATGATGTAAGCGCTGTAAAAAAATTGTAAACAGAGATTAAATCTATATTCCGTTATATCATTAAAAAGTAAATCTTGGATTCTACTCATAATCACAATTACTGCTCTATAACACTGCAAACAAAATAATTGGAGGTGCAGCATCCATTTATCAAAGAAAAAACACATTTTATTCCTACAAATTTTTCTTGTACACCTAGGTAAAGTATTGAAAAACAGCAACTATTATATAGTTTATGCTATTAATACTATTTCCAAATTTTTTTCCGGTGAGAAAAAATTGCAGGGATCATTTTATTTATGGGAATAGAAACTATCGCCGAAATAAAATCCTCGAGGAAATGAAATCTGGCAGCATCCGTCTCACAAAAACGAAAGTTAAAAAAACATGAAGCATCATGAGGGTGTCTCAGGAATAAAATGTTACAATGAAAATGAAAACCGCAGACTCAGAAAAATGAAGACTTTTATAAAATGTTTTTTTTTTAATTAAATATCCATATAAAGATATAACAAGAAGAGAAAACTACAAGAAAAAAAAATCAGCTTAGCACTATAAAGATACGACGTGCCCCAACGTTTCCTCAACTTCATATAACAGATAAAATCAATGTTAGAAGAAAAGAAACCTAAAATTACAATTTTTTTTAAAAACGAAAGAAAAAGGAGACAAGAACTGTCTTTTTAGACAACAAAAATACAGAGAGTGTGAAGAGAAAAAATGAAATGCAAAAGTGGGTGTAACCCTAGTTTCTACTACATTCTTTGTAAAATAGAAACATTGAATATATCACAGCAATTCAAAACTGCCTCCTATGCTCTTGAAAAGAGAACGATAAAACGATTTAATCCGATAAGGTTACACAAGATACGGGGTATCTAAAACGATGTGCTACGCTTCCTGATGAAAACAAAATGAATTTTTGAACCATTTGTCTTGATAATTGAGGATACACATAAAAATCCAAGGTGTACCCATACAAGTGTGAAAAAATCACTAAATTGAAACAATTTAACCCCCCAAAAAATTAAATTTATATCCTATCCCTATTTCACACTCTGAGATCACTCCTCCTATAAGATAAACCCCCCAAGAGAAAAAATGAGGTGAACTTACAAGGAAAAACCATAAAATGTTAAATGAAAGCTGAATAAAGTAGTGCAGAGCTACTGCTGCACTCTCTAGCCTGTAGCCACATATCTTTTCTTCATCTATGCATGTCTGGCTATGCATACATTTCTTTCAATGCCTATCCATCTCTACCTATTTTTGAGTTAATCTTTTCAAATTTTTTATATTTTTCTGTCCACATTTTTCCTTCTCAACACCTCCTTTCATTCATTTCATTTCTCTCTTTCTTGCCTCTCAACTCTCTTCTCTTTGAGCGCATTCTCTCCCGCATTTCTTTCTCTCGTCATCTCCCCTTTCTCCCTCCCTCCTTTCATTCATTTTTCTCTCAAACCCATTAAATGTAAGCCAATGCCTTAAAATCCACCCTCTACATCTTTCTGTACCTGTATTGTATAGTGGTTAAATCATCTTCATTAAGCAGATTGGATTTTTGCTCAGGTTCCTCTTTGCCTTCAGGAAAATTAGTAATAAAATTTTCTGTGAGAGGAATTGCAAGGACGTCAGGGCTTTCTTCTGTGACAGTTTCTACTTCTTGAGATAAGTTTGCACCATAGCGAGAGTCAGATAAACTCACATTCCCCACATCAATCACAGAAGATACGGATTCTTCCTTCCTTGCAGTATCCACGGCAAGTTTTATTACCTCTGAGTGTAAAAAAATGAATGATAAAAATACAGTCTTTAAAAGAGAAATTCAATGGTTCAGTAAGACATTTAGAAACACTCTCATTTTGTTGAAATAATTGGCTCTTAGAAAACTAAAGAATCGCACATTGAACAGAATGAAGATATATATGGAACAGAGCATATTCAAACCATACTCTATAAGGAGAGAGAAACGTGGTAAGACTAAGAGAAGAGAAATAAGACAAAGAGATATAAGAATAAGAGAGGGAAGAGAGAGGAAATACGTATTCTACACCCAAGAGAGAGAAAGTATGAGAAGAAAAACCAAAAATATAAACCAAAATGTCCACTGGACGATGATTAAAGAATTGCTTTTTCATTTCATGATTGAAGAAACTCAGAGAAAAACAAGAATCAATTTACTCGTCTCTTCAAATCTAGAAAGTATAGAGAAGCATAGGTTTCCATTGCACACCCATTCTTAAACTTTCTCTCGCCTGTTTAAATCCTAGCCCGTGTATAATCTCAGTTTCATCCTCCCTCTTTATTTTTCTTCATATGTTTTCCTTCCCATTGTTTCATGCCTCCGTATTTCTCCCTTTTCTTGGCCAAATTCACGTTTATCATGAATTTCATTCTCCTCTTCCTCATGCTATACACTCCCACTGTATCCCTATAAGTTCATAATCCTATCGCAGTTTCTCTCTTTTAATCCTTGACAGGAAAGTATAAATGCGACATAAAAGATTAAGAGAGAATAAAAGAGAGAAAATGTTTTCAAAAAGAATGCATCGGCAGCCATGAGTATCCATACTCCTCTACAAATGAAATCAAAATATTTGCGATAAAAAAATAGGATTGGAAATCTTGCTGTAGGCTTCTACTAAGTGAGAGATTCGGCAGGGAGGGCAAAAAAAAAATTTATATTCAAAAACAATGAAATCCAATTCTAAAAATAAAATTTTCATCTTCAAAAAGAGTATACAAATCCCCAATTCTAAATTTTATACTCCATGAAACTAAAGTAACATCAACCACTCTATCCAATTTTAAAAAGCTAAAATTACATTTCATAACGTATCCAAATAAATGAAATAATGTATGAAAACAATAAAATTATATATCCCACTCATTATAGTGTATACGTCATCAAAATTGTGTGGCCAACTATCCACAGAAGAGACTAGAAAAGAATACATTTTTATCCCCTTTAAGATGTTTCTTCATCGTATGCAGTTTCCTTTCATAGGAAATATCAAAAATAACAAATATTTTTCAACATATATATCCATAAAAAAATGCATTCAATTCCTTGTATGGAAAGGCTGTCACTTCCTCTCCTCTATACTTGACTGTCATTATATATCCTCTTCTATGTGTTTTCTTTTCTCCTATTCTTTAGCAAATGGAATCTCACGAGATTTACAAATTTCCAGTAGATAGATAAGATTAACCGGTTCAGAAATTTCTGAGACTGAGGGTGCTCTATATAAAATTAAAATAGAGTTTTTGTATACACATAAAACGTGTAGAAATATATATAAATATATATATAAACATATATATATTTATATAAATGTAATTCAAAGGAATTCAAGAGGCTCTCTTGTAGAGAATGGAATTTGAGAAATGTATAGAAACATCCCATACATTTAAAATGCAATGAGAGGATTTATAATACATTTTTTCTTTAAAAAAAATTATATAGATGAAATATCGAGAAATGTGCAGAAAAGGGATAAAAAGCTATCCATTGTTTTGAAGAAAATGTAAAGAAAAAAAAAAAAAAAGAAGAAATTTTTAACAGATAATATAGTCTATAGATATATTTAAAAAGAATAGTATTTTGTTTTATAGATAAAGAGAAAAACTACCTCTTCTATAAAAAAAAATATAGAACCTTTAATAACTATTAGAAATAGAGTGCATTGCCTCCCATTTTCTCTCTTAAAACAGAGAAAGGATACAAAATATCCTCGCCTCTAAGGATACCCTCTACACCAACAAACCTCCAATCTAGATAACGTGATCGTGTTCCTCTACAAAGAACATCTCCAAAATTGCCACAAGTACCTCTGAAGAATAAAAATGATAAGACAAAGAGAAATGAGAGAGAAAAAATACAAATTGGAAAGGTTTTCATCGATTTATACCACAAAAATACACCATTTTCTCTTATAGTCCATTTTCTATGCCTCTCCATCGATCGTGCGGTGGATTTTGTGAACATGCTCAGCCTCATTTCTGTTGAAGCTATAAAGTGGTATCTTTATCTTTAAAAGAGGATCCATTGGCATCTTTCTACGTCTATCCAGCAGAAGAAACACTTTCATTGTCTTTGACTGCATATTTTTCATTCTCTCACGTTCTGCTTCGATGTATCCTCCCTTTCTAAACACCCCTTTGCTCTTTGTAGGAAGGCAGTGAAGGCTGTATGAGGCCATGCCTTGGCTTGCCTTTCCACACTTTTAATTAAAAAAAAGAGAGAACTCTAATAAATGAAAATGAAACGCTGCAGGCCCTGTATAAAAATATTTTAAAAAAATTAGAAATTCGCCTCTCGATGGCTGCCCTGTAGATGAAAAATCAGAGTGTGTACGTACACTCCCATCCACACACCGATCGAATGGATTACTCTCCTCGTGAAAATATTTCCGCATGTGTTCCATCGTTGTTACATTTCTTGAAACCTAAAGATAAACAGATTTGAGAGAGAAAGAAGAAAAGGATATATCGATTTAAGAGATTCAGAAGGAACTTTCGGAGATGAAAGAATCATATGAAGAGAGAGAGAGATGAGGGGGAGAGAGAGGAGGGGGGGAGAGAGGGGGGGGGGGGGGAGGG
>JADAQX010000648.1:0-30014 GCA_015476325.1 Cardiosporidium cionae
CCTTTCACATCTTTTTAATTGTATTTGCAGGTTTAACTGCTACACATATCTTTGATGATCACAGTGATGAGCTGACATCTGTAACTACACATTCTAATCTTATTCTCAGTGGGTCTGGGCGTGGCCTCCTTGTATTATGGGATTGCCGTTCTCCCCCCTCTTCTCCTGTATGTACTGGAGAAATTCCAGAGATTTCTTCATTTTCAAGCATCCAGTGTACTCTCTCGGAGCGTTATATGGCTGCTTTTGTTTTCCCTTCTCTACTGAGGGGTACTGTTGAAAGCCAGGATGGCCGAGGGAGTGGAACAGGATTTCCTTTTTCACTCTGGCCTCCCTCCAGTTTATATTCTGTACGAAATAATGGGGGGGTACCTTCGCTTGGCCCAGGTGAGAAATGGAAGATAGCCTCTCTGCATGCACCTCCTCCCTCCAGAAATTTGCAGGAAGATTCCCTTCCTTCATCTTTTCCTTCTCCTATGACCTCCTCAACGAGCCTATGCCCCCTTTATATGTGGGATATACGGCGGCTCTCTTCCACTCTCTCATCTCCCCTCTTCTCCCCTACCCCTCTTCATGCCCCCCCAACGATTCCCTTATCCCCCGTCCGTTGTGGCCTGTTGGATCCTTCCCTCCATTTTGCCATTCTGGGCCATGAGGGGTGTACTACTTCTCCAGGATATCTGTCTATTGTAAATATTCACACACATACTCTATTAAACTATTACCCCCTTCATGAACTTCATTCTCCTGCTTTCCTAGCAGTTGGCTCTACTCCTTGGTTTTCTCCTAGTATAGAGGCACCCTCCCAGACTCTCTCTGCTGAAAAGGGAGAAATTTCCTCCTTAGTTCGAAGACAGCGGGCGATAGAGATGTGTTCCTATATTGCTGTAGGAGATGTGGAGGGGCAAATAGAATTAATAAGTTCTTTAATAGATTAGAGGAGGTTATGAAGAAAAAGGAAGAAGGAAGAGGAGGGAGTGGTTTATTTTTCATAAAAGAACTATTTTTAAGTACTAGTTTTTAAAAATGCCATGAAAATATTTTTCTAGAATAGTTTTTAAAACATAGTATTGTTTCTCTCTTTTTTCAGCCATTTTGTTTCTTTCTTTTTTTTGGGGGGGGGAGAGTAGGCTTACAGGTTTTATAATTATTATTTTACAATGAAACAGGGTAGAAGAAGATTTTCTTTTTCTTTTTTTAATGTGTTGGTAAAGAAAAGGAAAATATTTTTTTAAAGGTAGGTGATATATAAAGAGTTCAAAGATATAGATATCCATTCTTTCTACTATGAACATGAATTCAATAACATCATGACATTTTTTTTTTATAAATATGGTGTTACCCATACACACACACTTTTCATCATCTGAATAGAATTTTCCCCCCTCTTTCACTTCTTCAATCCTGTAAAAAAATTCTTTTTTTTTATTTTAAAGGGAGAGAGAGAATGAAAAGATTTGAACTCCCCTTGAAGGTGTAAGTTCACATCTTCCTATTTAAATGTTGTCAAATTAAAAAACCTTCAACCCCCACCTTGTATGTATTATATCAATAATATTTTTTTTCATTTTCAATTAAAAAAATATAGGAGTATGCAAAATTTTCCAAAACTCTTTAGAGAGAAAGAAGAAGATGGGGTAGCATCTTAAGTTTGTTTGTTTTTTTGGAAAAAAAAGAATGACACTTTATAAAAAAAGAAAAACTTTCCGTGTATACTTCTCATTTTTGTAATTTTTAGTTTTAAAAAAAAATTACAAGGGCTTAAAAATGAGAAAAATACAGTTTTATGAGAAGACGATATGAAAAAAATCTATTCTTATTAGAGTATTAGTTTCTATTAATAGGAGATTGTGAAGGAGGTGGTAATACTGGTAGAGAAAGAATTGTTTCTCGTAATGCCTGGCACTGTTTTTCAATATGCTGCTTTAATATATGCATAGTCTCTTTCAATTCTTTTAATTGATGTAAACTTTCTGTAAAAATTTTTATAAAAAAAAACACACATACATTCTGTTTATGCTATATATATATAAGAAAAGAGAATGAAACTAAAAAGAAAGAGAGAGCCTATAGTGTACATACATTCACATAAAAAAAAAGAGGAGGGGGATAGAGGGGGAAAAAATGTTTAAATTGGGTTAGGTAAAGGAGTAAAAACGCATTTTAAAAAAAGATTAGCAAAAAGAAAACTTTATAATCATGTTGGTGTGTGTATGTACACCTCTCTGTTTTAAAGATTTTTTTCTCCTTTTGATAGATGTGTTAATACAATAGAGCATTCCCTGGGAAAAGGATAAAAAACATGTATACGTGAATTTGAAAAAAAAAATTTTTAGCTATACCTTCTGTTGTTGTAGACTCTTAATATACATAAAAATAAAAAAAAAATTTTTGATTCTTAACACTCATTTTAAAAATAAAAAATTAGCTAGGCATTTGTAAAAAAAAAAATTCTCCCTCTTTTGTTAGTTTTAAAATTTTATTTTTTTGTTTTACCCCCACATTCTTTCATAGCTATCTCAGTTTTCCTTCCCCTTTTATATCTCCTCCAAAACAGAAGAAATTCTCTCCTTTGTGTTTGCATAGCAGCATTTTTGAAAATTAAGTTTTTAAAGCTATACCCACTGTGAGGCATACCAAGAAGAAAATAGGATGCAGAGCCACTCCAAATGCTCCACACACACACATGAGAGCAAAAAAAATAATTTCTTCTCGTTCCTCCTCCAACGTCATATGGCCATGAGAACGTAACTAATAATAACATATTCAATGGGTATTGGAAAAATAATGAACGTTGAAAGTAGTTTTCAAAATTTTAAGATTTGTGAATCAAACAAAACCATGCAAGAAAAAATACAATTCTATATTTTTTATAGAATACATTAAAATAAAACATTGCCCAGAATATCCAAAACATCTTTCAATCTCTAATTCTATGCGTAAAATTCTTATTAAAAAAATATAGGCTTTAAAAGCATCCATGCAAAGAGAAGAAATGCAAAACTTATGGCTTATTCATAATCACGCCTCTATGGTAAACGTTATATAAGTGGGAAGAACTCACATACTGTGTACACATTGGATACGCTGTTAAACATTCTCTAAAATATTCTGTCTACAAATTCTACTTTCAGTTCGAATAAATAATAGCTTTGAAAATTGTAAAAATAGTTTTTGTTTTAAAAAAGGATTTTCACATCTTTATTAAAAAATAAAGCGTAATTTTTATTGCTAATCCCGACGGCTTGCTCTCGAAGTTTTCATATTTGATTCAAATGCTACTCAAATTTTCTCCAAACTTCTATAATTTTAAGTTCTCCTAATGTTTTAAGTGTGGTGAACTTTCTCTAAAGATAAAGCGAATGGAAAAATCAAGTAAAAATTCTAATTTATAGATCATCTTCAATATTCCATTTAATTTCCTGTCTCCGCTGTATGCATGCACACGTACACGTGTCTTCATATAAAAGTTTTATTTCTTTGAAAAATAAAAGTTGAAAGGGATAGCCCAGTGCTGCTATGAAAAGGAAAAAGAATATACTTGCACTGTTTCACGACTAGAAAATGAGAAAGACCAAGCAATCAAATGCTTTTCATTACACAGGTGAGTCTCTATTTTGAAATTTTCGTAGACTTAGAAGCAAATTTTTAGCACAATAAAGAGAGAGATCTTACTTTAGCTGCTTCCAGACGGCATTCTTTTAATTGCATTCCATACATTTCCAATGTATGCAGATGATCTTTCCATGATGATGAAACGGGGAAAAGATCTCTCATGCTCTAAAATGATAGCAATGTTTAAAAAAAAATAGAGCGTATCCTCTACTTAACCGCATAGCTTGTCGGCAAACTAAGTAGAAAAAAAGCATGACAGCAACGAACTCGTCTAATTGAAAAAAGAATAATAGTGCAAGAAAAAAAAATACAATGAATGAGTGCACACACACCAAAACAAAAGATGGCAAGAAAGGAATTTTTCGGAAAAATAGAAAAGAAAATTAAATTCGTGTTCTTTGTGTAGAGTAGCCCCATTTTTCTTTATCTAACATAATAATCACAAGAAAACTTTAAAACGGTAGCATACGTCAAGAAGTTAAAAACCGTAATTGTTGTCATCATATACAGTTTAAATAAAAGAAGTACTATATTCACGCAAAAAACACTGCACATATTCATATCAGTAAAACAATAGCTATACTTACAAACGGAGTAGCTTCATTTGCATTGCATTTCTAAATTGTTTTAAACACAGAAAATTGCTTGAGATGAGATAGTACGTTACTATTGCATTTTCTCTACAATTCATTGTTACTCGTATTTGCATTTCATCAATGTATCCAAGTATACCTATGGTGATTTACAGCCTAAAAGCTTCCATTGTAGTTTACGTCCACAAGAATTAAAATGTAAAAAATTAATGTATTTCACCTTTTCTAACTCATAGAGAGCGGCCAGGTCAAAGGATACCTCTGCGGTATGAATTCTTTCAAGAGCGAGTTTAATACTAGCAGGTTGTGCTGCTATGTACGGCGGTGCTTCATTTTCCCCTGAAGTGCAATCTGTAGTTCCGCTTTCATAAGTTTCGCAGTCAGCGCTCTGGTTTCTAGAAAAGAATCTGCATTGAGAAAAGAATGCGGGAGCTGAAAATGTGCGTTGCAGGGAATGTAAATTATTACTTTGATGAAGTATGGTAGAATATGGGAACTTTGAAAAGATAGTTACGGGAGCAGTTCTACGCGAAATGGCAGAGCTGGGCATATCTGAGAATTTAAAAAAATTGCAGGAAATGGCAGACGTTTCAAAGAGCATTCTTAGCCTCAAGGAATACCTAATGAAGCAGGTCCTAGTACCTCCCATATTTCAAAAGTTGCTCTACTTATACACTCGCTGTAAAAATTTTGTGCAAGCAACCACAGTTCTAGCCATGCTAAACATCGACTACATGGATCGAACTGCAGCAAATAAAATAGTTTAAAAAAGATGCAGATGTCATTTATGCCGAAAGTGATGATGAAATTTACAACGAAGAAACATGGCTGAGCAGCCCTCTTTTACTTTAGACCAAAACTTCACACTTCATTAGAAAATCAGTGATAGATAGCACATGAGGTTGTAGTTATAGAAAAGCAAAGGTAAAAACACTACGCACTGATGAGACGATTAACAATAAAGCGGCCTCAATTGTCTACTTGATGCTTCCTTCTACAAGAAACAGGTTGAACTTCTCGTAAAATTTCAAAAGCGTTACAGATGTCACTTTGCTACAGTAAGAAACAACTAAACAGCTGCTGCATTTGCAATTCGATCTAGACCCAGCATTAAAGTAACAAAAACAACGAAAAGGTTGAGATGAAAAGTGCTACTTTTCAAGAAGTGTTGGAAGTGGATTTGTGTAAATTCAAGACTACAATTAGTATGGCTTTTTGCGTTGAATAAAAGTGCAAACCTGAAGTTCACCTTCGTTCATTAAGTGGTAAAACTTGCACATAGGGAAAACGTGTCGATTTGTGCAAGCTGAGTTAGTTTATTCATTGCATGTTTACAAATGTGTACAAAATTATTTATTTGATTTTGTTAAACGAATCAGCGCAGCCTTTTGTAAGTTTAAGCTTAATGATAATTTAGGATAAGTGCTGATTTTCGCATAAATATCTTATTTGTAAAATGGCAAAACCTGGAAGCTAAAGTATGTGCGCTTTGTCAGTAGGCAGCAAGGAATTTTAAGAGAAGTGTTATGAAATGCGAAGAATCGGCGCACAGGTAGTGCAACACGATAAAACAATACATTTTTTGCATATTAAACCCAACCAAGATGCCAAATTTAAAAAAGGATTTTTTTTGGATGAAATAGAAGAGATTTATCTAATTTGTTACTATTATTATTATTTTTTAACTAGTTTGTTTGTAAGGCTATCAGTTCACGTGTAACAAAATTGCTTTTTTTTTGGGGCTTTTTTCTTTTAGAAATTAAACGATGAAGGGAATAGGAGAGTTCTTCATGACACGAATATGCAAGAATTGTGTTATCAGAGAGCACAGGAGAAGCATGTAATGCTGGAGCTGCAAAACCTTTCTTGTTGCCCATTAGGAGATGGTCGATGGAAAAAGGTGAATATGTGTACGTTTTACCACAAAATACAAGATCTGCGCAAGAAATACGTGCATGTTATTCTAGCATATAATAATTGTATGCATCCACACATTTTGTATTGTAAAATCGAGAAAGAGTGTACAGTATGCTAGTAACATGATTATTTCGTTATCATATGAAGTAAAACATTTTGGGTGCATACTATTAGTACTTTTTCAATAAATTTTATGAATCAAATCATGAACTGTTTTACTAAAAACCGGCTCATAATTAAGTATTTACAGTTTTAATTAGCCATGCATACTTTAATGGCGTATATTAGACAATGTTTAACGATATATTATAGCCTGGAATACATTGCTGGGTTATTATTTTAAGCCACATCATATGAACATAGTAATTGAAGAAGAAGAAGAAAACATAAGATGACTGTCATTTCTGTACGGAGATTGCTACAATTACCACAATTGCAATGATAATTACGAAGCAACTTGTTGATGGTTTAAATGAGTACACTTATAACCTGTAATTTATGGTTACATAAGCCTAATTAAGCTTAATTATTAACTGTCACACGAAAATACTGCTAAAAATTATGAAGTTGTTTAAGGGTTTAATTATATTTACATTGGAAACGTAAACAGTGCATAATCTGGGCAAAAAACTAAATTAACACTTTTATATCTTAATGAAAAAAAAGAGGATTTAGTACAATTGTGAGCACAAGTTTTGATTGTCTTATGATTCTACTTGTGGTTTATTTAGATTTGTTAATATTTTGAAATACTTTTGTTAAATAGGAAAAGAAATAAATGATTTCTTTTGCCCACATTTAATAATATGATGTAATTTTTATAAAAGATACTTTGTAGTTAATACTATTTAACATAAGAATTTATTTTCTACTTTCGTAAAAAGAAAATAACTTTTTCCAGTGTTTCCTCCAAAATCGATTTATTTCTGCTCCTGCTTTAATAAATAAGAACAACTGAAATATCTTAATAATTTGCAAAGTATGAAGTTTACCTAACTACAAGATGAAACTGATATTTTACCTATATCTAAACAAAATGAAACACATAAAAACTTTCGTATATTGTTTTTGATACTAGTTATTCAATCAGTAAGTATAGACTAAATGTTCTCATTTAGCATATATACTACTTGAAGAACAGTTAACATTTTAAAAGCATGAGTAGCCTTCCAGATTGAGTAAAGACATCAACAAATGACAAGAGTGCTTATGTTTTTAAAATGATCTAGTTATGGTAATTTTTTCAGAAAGTAAAAATTCATGTAATAGCTGCGAATTTTGGTTGCCTTTCGAATCATATGCCACATCCTAATTTCTATTTTTTTATTCACCGCTGTAAAAACTTTGCCAAATATTTGTTTATCTAAATTGTTTTCATTATTTTAAATAAGTATATTTTCATTCGTCATATTAAATTCCAACTCAACTTGTTTCCTGAAGGAAATTTTCCTTTATTAAAAACACACCTGCTTGAAATTATTGCAGCCAAAAAACAAATGTATTGAGCAAAGAATACAGCTTTGTTTCAATTGATAAAGTGTGCTCACTATTATGGATGCATCATATGTAGTAGTTGAACTGTTATGTACTGAAGAGGATTTTTTTAATCCTGCCATTAGATAAGAATAATTTGTTCTATTTTTAATATATTTTAGATTCCAATAGAATCTTTGCTTTTATTGAATTAAAATGCAGTTGATTAATTAAACTTTAATGATTTAATTCTGTAAAGTAGCTGCAAATATCAATTATCTATGAATTGTAAGGAAGACATTGTAATAGTGATATCAATGATTAAAGTAAGTCAGCGCTGCTCTGCATGCATTTAATGACTCCAGATATCTATAGATATAAGGGATTTATTGTAGGCATAAAAAAGAAATTTTTTTCTGAGATTTTTAATGTGAAAAAAATTAAACATGGTTACATTGCTAAACGCTCCATCTTTTTAAACAAAGCATAATTTATTTAATCTTTGTTATTCAACTGAATTCGGTTTTATGCAATTCAAATACTGGATTTGAACTTGAGATAAAACAATCTCTGGATTACCGTCCTTTCTTGCTTATTAAACCTTAAATTTTTACTCGTTTTGTGAAATCAACGAATCGACAGCATATTCTTTGGTTCTATACACGATGCTTTTTACTCTAAAAAAAGTGGGATTTCTTAGTTATACTTACTGTAAATGAAAGGAAGCTACATCTATAGCACTAATGCGGCATGTTACCGTATCTAATTTGTTGCAGTGATGTCAGTATTAAAAAACAAACGCGTGAAACATCAAGTGTTTCCAACGAGATTGAATACAAAAATCTTCACGGAATGAACAATATAAAATATGATATTGCACGTATTGTGTAGTCTTTCTGTTGTATATATTTAAAAAAATCCATTTCTTATGAAACTCCTTGTAACCTAGTATCTTATTACATCTCTATACATGCAGAAATGAACCTGCCTTCCGATTATCATGGCTATTATTATGAAACAAATTATTTTTGGCTTTTATCCACATACTTGCGCAACAAAAACGGATGGTATGACAGGGCTATGCTTTTTATAATCAAATGGATTCTCATTAAACTAGCAGCTTTGAGTTGACCATTTACAAACTATCTCAAATAAATAAAGTGAATTCTCCGGTTAAATTCTGCATTTGGAGATGTGAAGATGAATGGCAATCCGTACGATCTACTCGGGGCAGTGGAGTGTCCTCAAAGTTCAAGTTGAATGATCAAGATCACTCAAGAAAGCAAGTAGTTTATAGCTCTTGTTTTTCCGTTCTTATACTCATATTGTAAAAGGCTCAAGTTTACGAATGAATTTGTAGGATGTATGGTGGTGCATAAATACTTCCACGCCCTCAAATCGCTTTCCACTTGTTTATTATTCTATTATAAACTTTAATTTAATCATCTTTAATTTTATACCCCCCGAGTGGGAAGTCCTAAATAATGTAAAAAGAACTGGGCTTATTAGGAAGCTCAAAATGCACATGAGCATAGACAGAAAACACTGAACAGAGTAAACTGGCAATAACTGTAACTTGTTCGACCCCGAATTTCCCTGAAAAAACCTCAACTACAATTTGTTGACATGAAAGAGTAGACATGATTTCATTCCAGTAATAAATTTCTTTATGCCGTAGCCCGTTTTGCCTACGTCTTTCGTGTATACAACCGATTGAATGAACAGAGAACCTTTTTTATTGGTCTTAATGACTCGGTGATTTCCACACTAGCGGGAGAATAAATTTTTACGTTTCTTCGAAAATGTTTGTTTCCATCATCTAATTGGATAGACACTTATGGTATCCTTCTTGAATCACTAAAGAAAAACACTTACTTGAAGTTGACACAGCAACATCTGGCTATATGTGGTCAAATTATTCTCTCACCTTGCACACACAACCACCTTCACTGAGAATATCTGTTGCAGTATACCCTCACAGTTCTCTCAATAGATATAATCTAGGTTATAAGGCAAGCGATTAGATGTAAAATAATCGTGAAGTCACTCTATTGAAAGTTAAATTATCTTGAAATATTTTATCATCATTTCTATTAAATGTATTTCAATGACGTATTCAACCGTTACTACAGAAGCAAAGACCAAATAGCGTATTTATATGGGAGAACTTTTAACTTTAGACCATCCAATTTAGTTAAGTTTCAGTTAGCATGCTATATCCAACAAAACACCCAAATGCTTGAGCAACTTTCATAAATTGAACTATTTAAGTACCGAAAAATTCTACATAATCGCTACGAAAATTTTTTGCTACAAACTACTGAGAAGTCATGCCCCTATATTAACTGGAAACCAGTGCTTGGTTGCGGTATTCCGATTTTACGATGAAAACTGCAGAGTACACAAAATTCTCTAGCTTGTTTCGAATTGCAGGGAGGTAAGGTGCAAATCTCCCGGGACTCATATTTTTGCGGACATAGCATTAGGTCGTATCTCCATCTCGCATTTTTCCGACATTTGAAATTTACAAAGTCCCACTTTTAAAGCATGGTGTGAGAAAAACACAAGTGAAAATTAATAATCACTATAGCTCTGAGTGTGATGTCCTACTTTGTGTCTCAACTCTGCCCTTTTACATCTTTTATTAGTCCGTATTTTGTTTCCCTTCGCTACAGAATCTTATTTCGTTGTGACGGTTCTTCTCGTAGAACTTTATTGAATTCCCATTAAGAAACAGAGAGATTCCACCTCAGTGGCTTCTTACAGTATATCCTTATTTTTCGCATTGCCTCTTAATTTAAAAACAAATCCTACGGGCTCTGTCGCTTAAACAATGATAGCTTGAGTATATACGGGATCCTTTTTTTATTTGCCACAAAAGGTACTTAAACTGTCCAGTTATTTTTGCTTTGTGCATTGGAACACTCAATTGTGAGTTTTCTTGGCTATTAAAGAAATGTTTTGAAGCTTTGTGACAATGCAAGTGCTTCTGTTATTTGAAATCACAGCTATGAATCTGAGAAGCACCAACGTGACTAGGTGCACAGGGCGGTGGTGCCTTTTGCACCCGCAGCCTGGCAATTCAATTTTGAAGCGTAAACTTGGGTGTTGAAAGTAAAACGCTTTGTACTTTTCCTTTTGGATACTGTGATCAAACGAGATACAACTTTGTGCTGCTCATTCGATAGCAAGCTTTTTTCGTTTGTAATGATATTTTTTTCTATGTCTCATGTGTTGGTACGTATCTATTTTAGCCTCAAAATGATATGACTATCGAGTACTTTAGATTAAGATGCCTGGGTGCTGTTTTTCTTCGGTCATTGCTATCGATTTTCCTTTGAAAACGTGTGCACTCGTGTAAATATTCCTCTGTTTATTCATTCGTATTTCATGTTCATTTTGTGGTTTCTTTGGTGTATGCGCAGTGTGAATTGGCTGGTTTCATTCTTTGTCAGTAACTTATAAGCACAACTGCGCTTTTTGTCTATTTTTCTACCGGAAAAATAAAATATAACATCTCATCAGAAACGTGGAGTTCATTAGTAAATCATGGCTACTCTTGCTATCTGCGCATCATTTGCCTTATTCTTAGTATCCTATCTTTTCTTTGTGCTCGGGCAAATATACCCTGTTTTTCATTTCAACAGTAAGTATTATAGGAGTAGAAGACAGTACTTTTATTGAATTTCTTGTTTTCATTTGAAAGACATAGAGTTGTACGTTAGTTTATGCCGATTTAATTTGTTTCTGAAGTGGTTGTATCTGAACCCAGTGTATATTCAAGTGTTGTATTTTCTGTATTTTTAACTTTGTTGATATTTGGTTTGTAAAAAGAAATGCGAAGTGAGGTATTTGGAGAGTATTTCACTTTGTATAGGTTACGAAACTCTCGAAAGCGATGCATCACTGGACTTTAAATTTTCCACTCAAAACTTCTCAATGTGAAGTAGTACAATTGTAGGTATAGGTGACCATTCGTAATTCAGTTTAAGATTCATCTTTGGAGAGTGTTAGTCGTATGACATACCATGTCTTGTATATCTTAATTGTTTTGTTTCTCTACTTACCTGAATGTGATACTAAGAAGACATAAAGAGGAGTGTGCGCTATCCTTCTTAATATTACCGTCAAGAGGTTGAATGATTGCTTTCTATTTTTGCGTACTTCTTGTGCTACTCTTTGAACCTCTTCTCTGCACCTTTTATTTTTTTACCTCGGTTTCATAGTCTAATTCTCATGTATACCAAAAGTTTATATATATTTATATATAGTGCGCAAGATTTTGTAAAACGAATGCATTTCATGAATTAGCACAAGACGAGTCTATAAAATAGAGAATGCCTAAGTAAAAGCATGTTTCAATGGGTACAAATAGATTGAAAGCGAATGTAATGTGTCCACACTTGTTCTTTGATTACAGTAGGTGTGTGGATACATGGATTTCTCACCATTCAGAGTTTTATTTTATTTCCCTTTTCTTCCTTTTAATTCCCGCCTCCCTCTCGCAATTTGGATCCCTTCTTTTCTTTTTCATTCCCTCCTCTCTTTTTATTCTTTCATATTCTCTCTTTTCGTAGATCATGACTTCTTTCTCCCTCCCCTTTTAATCTAATTTCCTTTCTTCTTTCCTTTTGCGCTCTCCCCTTTCTGCTGATTTCGCCTTTACTTCACGAAATTTTTTTTACCTCTATTTTTTTCTTTATAGGCACATTCTCTGGGGGTGGTTTTCTCTTTAAGAAACAAACGAGTACTCTTTCATCCACTGTTATCGAATTATGGAATGAAGCGCATTACTTTCCTGTGATTTTATTGGTTATCTTTTCTTTTATTGTTCCTGTATTTAAATTCTTAGTGGGATGTTTTGCGTTGGCCCAGCCTTCGTTAATTCGCTGGGTGCGACGCGTAGGACTCTCTCGTGTTTGCCCAGGTAGTAGGCAATTAGTTTCTTTGAAAACGTTACAAGACAATGAGGCTTTCACACCTATTGAAAGTATTTTGGTAACCTTTTTGATAAAATTCAAACCGATTGATTTGTTACGAAAGATTTCCAAATATCAGATGGCGGATACGTTTATGTCTGTTATTCTCATTGCCACTATGGAATCCCAGTTAGTGAAAATTCAAATCCTTCCTGGGGGTTACTTCTTCTGGAGCTACTGCTTGATTTCTTTGACGGCTACCCAATGTTTATCTTTATCCTTCGCTCATCTTCATTCCCCTGGAAAAAAATTTTCTAGAACACTTACATATTTGGAACCCAGACCTGCTCAAGTATCCTTATATCCTTCTTTGAATAATGAGCTTGTCTCTCCACCACCATCTCCTATGCATGAGCAATCGAAGTGTGAGAAATCTTCTTCTCTGCGGTCAACGCGTCTTCTTCCTGTAGCAGAAGATTCTAATTTTTCATCTACTTCTTCCGTTTCAGAAAATGATACGATGCAGAAAGCAGTTTTGAATTTCCAATATTTTATGAGTATGAAAACTTTGGCACGGCATGTTTCCCTTTCTATGACAAATTTTATCGTTATATTCATTTTTCTTTTCCTCTCACTTGGTGTTTTTATGTTCTCAAAGTCTATGAGTGTAAGTATCGCAATTTTGGCCAGAGATATTGATGTTTGGCGGGTTTCTCTCTCTGGAATTGATATATTTGTTCAATTATGGTATTCTCCCTATCCGTTCAATGGATTATTAACCTATTTAATATTTCCATTAATTCTCCCATGCATTCAAGCGTTTCTATTTATGGGAATTTTACTGTTTCTGCTCTCTGATTTTATTTCGGAACACCGCGCTCTGAATAGAAAGGGGTTAGATATGGAAGATCCTACGATGACTCTTTCTTCTTCTGCTTCCATGCCTTCGTTGATTATCCCAAAATCTTCCAATGGAGGCGCAGAAACTCTCCTTCCTCTTCATGAGATGCGTGTTCTCCCATCTCGAATTGAACCAACGGATCCAATGGATGCACAGGTTTCTAAAGAGTTTAATACATTTGATATCTGTTTACTTCGGACCCTTGAAAAAAATGCTACGCTAGCCAAATTTATTCGCCTCTCCACATATTTGGTGGATTGGTGTATGGCCGATGTTTTTTGTTTGGGTGTTCTTTCTTCATATTTTACTCTCAACGCTATGTCTGTTTTGTTATCTTCTTTGCCTTATCCAAGCCCACCGATTTCTGGATTCTGGTTTTTATATGCTTATGGTATCTGTTCATTCATCTTGGGAGTAGCTAGTAATATTTTAGCGAGTTATACGGATGCGTTGTGGAAACGACGATGTGCTCACCTCTCCTCGCCTACCTCGAAAGCATTTTCTTCTCAAAATTCAAAAAGTTATTTTTTTATTTATGAGGAATATTTCTGTGATTCTACGCTTATTCTTCCTGATAAAGAAACACTTCATGAGTCTACAGGAAATTCTTCACTCCTTCATGCGCATGCAAGAGATGCTCAGTGGGGGAGCGCCAATGGGCCCACAGAGCCATCCTCCCCCCCCCCTGCAGATTTCTCAAAACGTTTACCTTTCATAAAATCGATGAATCTTTTATTATTCGTCTGGCCTATATTGATTGCTGTGGTTCTTATGTTCACCTTTTTTTTGAAACGAAAAACTCCCAATTTGACACCTGGCAGAGTAGTAAGTAAAAAAAAAGGTGGAGGCTACTTCCTTGATAGCGAGAGTATTTTTTTTATTTTTAAAAGGGTAGGATCTAAGGGGGATTAGAAAAGAAGGGAAAACTTTGAAAAAAAAATTTTTGGTGGGGAAAGGGGGGTTGATAAACATGAAATTATGGTTTTATAAAAAGAAAAAAAATTTCTTTCTTTTACTATTTTTTTTTGGGTTGATAAACATGAAACTATGGTTTTATAAAAAGAAAAAAAAATGCTTTCTTTTACTATTTTATATATATATAAAAACAGAAGAATCTCGAATATGTTTTATGTGTTTTTGCAAGAGTTTTTTTTTATACATCAAAATGAATACACTTTTATTTTGTATTACCTGTGTATACATTCTCTCCCTTACCATGATACGTTTATATATTTTTTTTTTGTATGGGAATATCCTGTTTCAAGATTTTACTCACTCTATTTTGTCATTTCTGTTATAGAATAAGGATTTGAAAACATTTGATCTATTAATAAATAATGCCACTGCAAAGAGTATTCCTTTTGCTATTGGTGGGAATTGTTCTGCGAGTCCACCACCTTGTACATACATTGGAAGCAATCCTCTGTATGTATACAATTATTTGGACACAATGCAGGTGACTGTTTTCTGGATTTCTGGATTGAATACTCTTACTGTGAAAAATATGACTTACAGTATACTTCCGAATCTAAGGTACGATTGGGAAGAATAGAGAGGATAAAATGATAAAAGTTTTCTTTTCTTTTTTTTATGAGGGGTTATTCTGTAATTTTTGAAGAGGAAGGAACTTTTTTAAGAATCAATATATATGTGTAGGTTTAGGATTTTTTTTTTGATAAGAAATCTTGTATCGTTTGATTCCATTTTAGCATGAGGGGGGAAAATCGACCCATGTTATTTCAGAAACTGTTTTTTTATTGAAAACGACAAAAAGAGAGTTAGTATCAAATGCATGTGTGTGGAGAGTATTCATTTTTATTTTGGGTTTCAGGTTATCTCTTCTTGCGAATTTTGAATGGGATGATATTGTCATGGATATTTTAGTACAAAATTGTCCAGGTAAGGGTAAACCTTGTACAACTTATCTCAATAGTTCTTCAGCCTGCTGTGGTGATGATATTATGCTAAGCACTAATCTTTCCATCAACTGTACAAATGGCCCCAAAAATACGGCTTTTAGTGATTTAAGAATAGATAATATAACCCTTTCTCCTATTGATATTTCTGTGGATTTTGGTGGCTTTCCTCTTACCATTAATATTGCACCTATTCTTACGGCACAAGTTACACCAAAATTGAATGCATTTCTCGATAGCACAAAGCCCATTATTAAATGGAATGGTAAAATGGAAACAATTATTGGTATGGTGAATGTTATTGCCGCTTTAAATATTCTAGAGGAACCCTTTAAATGTCCTCTTTATCCGCACTTAAGCAAAGCGCATTACCTCACCTAATATAGCACAAGTGCCTCGTTAAAAACTTGTCAAAAAACACATGTTTTCATATAGAACAAAACTCCCTCTTAATACGAGCCTCTCACACTTCATACAATGTATTTTTACATACAAAAAGCACTTTTAAACTACGAAAAAGTAAAAACTTTCGATCAGAGGAGATATAATTTTTCTGATTTTCTCATGTTAGAAGCTGCTAAAGAAAGGATAATATCTGAGAGAAAAGTTGCTGCATACTTCGGCCAGGAAACGTGTAAGGATTCATTTGACTGCATAATTATCATGGAAACGTTTATATATTGAAAACAATAGTGCTCTAAGAAGGACATCTAGCATGTTTCTTTACAATTATCGAGACTTTTTATAAACATTTTCTTGTCTACGTGAATACCATTATGTAATTTTTTGTTTGGTATTTATTTTTCATTTTATTGTATTGCCTGAATCCATTTGGGCCTAATTTGGTTACACATATAAACTACTTGTTTTTTTTTACTTTTTTAAAATAGAATTTTTGCTAAAACAGTAGAAAAGCGCGAGTAAAAGTAATGAGTTTATGTGTAGTGTTCATTCACCGGTAATCGGGCCGTCACCTCTCACTATATTTAAAATTGAAGGTAAGAGTTTTTATGCGTACACTACAAAATCCACTCATTCATAAATCAGAGGAATTTTTTAACAAGAAATTTTCCTTTAAAGATTTGAATATTTTTTTCGCGCATCGTAGTGTTCTGTTGAAATTGTCTTCGTTTGAATGTTTTTCTACCATTTTCATTTAACTGCTTAGCCATGCGGCATTATTTCCGTTAATTTTATTTTTAAAAGAGAATTTGTATAGTATTAAGTCAGAAGTACCCACGACAAATATGTTTTTTTTATTTCAGCGATATCGAGAAGTGTGTATATTCTCCTATAGTATTTCTATGTATTTTTGTATGTTAGAATTAGGGTTTAAAAGTTGCGTGAAAATTTACTTCTTTCGTAACATCCCTTAAAGTTTTCGAGAATATTTGTAGCTGAATGTGTTTATAGTGGGACTCAGACGTAAACTTTGGGTTGTGGCAAATTTGAATGCTTTGTAGTATGAATTGGAGAACTTAATTATAGAGATTGATGGAATTAAGTGAATATTATAAAAATGCATTTGCTTACTTTGGGGGGCAACAAACATGCGAAGGGAATTGCGCAATGGGTGCGAGAAATGAAATATTCTTTGTAAAAGTAAAGGGTGAACTAGAAGATTGCATTCAAACGAAGTGGTTGTGAAGATCTAAAAAACCTTAACTTTTTATGCAACTGTTGTGGTAATCGGTTATCAAAATATGGATAAGAGATAAATAAATGCAGGTGTGGAGAGCTATGGAAATATTACATTAATTTTTCTCCAATGTAGTTAGTATTATCATTGATAAGGGTACTTTCATAACTGTTCGAGAAAGGATAACTTCTCTGGAAAATTTCTTTACCTACAAAATGTACAAAGAAAAACAGTGCTCCTTCGTATCCTTAAGCGCATTCCAGAAAAAAACCCTCATTTAAAACTAGTATGAACCTCTAGTTAGAACACAACCAGGCTTCGAAGCGGATATTAAACAATCAAACTGGCCCAAAAAGGCTGGAAGCCGTGGAACTTACGCGCCCGGTTCGACCACACACTGCGCAATTACAAATAAGCGCAGTAGCAGAGGGGCCATCTTCTTGAGTATTAAGTGGATTGTCTGCGCAAAGAAGGTTTTCACCCTCCTCTTTACAGACTGCGCTTTCGGATGCTTTGAAAGGATTACTTTGAAGGCAGTCTTGAAAACTGTGAGAAGGATAGTTTTCAGTTCGTTGCCGCTTGTAAGAAGAACAAGAAAAATTACACACTTGCAGCTGGGAAGAAATTGCGTGGAAAGTGCAAGTTTTCCCTGGAAGACGAAATGTATTGCATCCTTTGCAAAAGAGCTGATTCACTGATGGGTCGAGACGTACTACATGTTTACGCGCAATTTCTCTGGCAGTCTTCACAAAGAAACGTGAAGTATTAGGGTTAATAAGGGCTGTCTTGCCAGCGGCTTGCAAGAGGAAATTGATTTGCAATAATACACCAGTGACAGGTGATGCTTCGCTGGAAAGTGGTTTTTTTCTGTTACATTGTTTTTTCTTAAAAGGCATTGAGGATGTCCCTTTCTCGTCTCTGATGTTAGTTGCCATTCATGGGTTACTATTGTCAGGGCAAGTACATTGCTTCGAATAAAAAAGAGAAATCATTAATCGTAGTGCAAACTTGCAATATTTATACAAAGCGTGTATCTGACTCAAGCTTTAAGAATACGCTAAAAGTAAATATTGGGTCTTGCATTCACATTTACATGCATGCTGCTATTAAAAACAGCCATAGACACTTTATGGTAAAGCAAATGTATGTTTCTGGCTAATTGCAATACAAATCGACGTAAGCACAATATATGGGTAGTATATTCCATCTTAAATACGAATTGAGCACATCATTTCCCGTAAAGAAAAAGGCATGAATATCATCTTTACATAGGGATAGAGACAAACCTGTAATATTACCCATGGGAAATTGTTTTAGGAAGTGTATCCTCAGTGAATAAGGGAGTAAATTCACATGCCTAAATAGTCGCGTACAAAAAATTTCCCTGTTCTTCAATACTTTAATCAAGTATGCAGCGGGGAAAATGACACTGAAGGAAGCAAAACTTTTAAACGATGGGAGTACTGAAAGATCAAAAAGACAGGTGGGGTAAACTCCGTATACAAGTGGTAGAATAAATCAGCTGCTGCGACATAGCGTTTACGACCTATTTTGACTGGTTCAAGTGCTTTCGCAAGGTATCCCGCTGTGGTTAAGTCAATACTGCTGTTTGATCCCTGTATTTTTTTTCAGCCTTTTTCTTCGACAACGCGTGACATCTTGCAACGTTTCAGTCCCTTCCTTCTGTAGTGTTGACTTATCTTTCTTCGCGTGAAGAACTTTTTTACTGGGAGCTTTTGTGAAGAATGAATGATGCATTCGTATCTCACCGGGACAAGCGAAATTGTTGAAACTACGCGTGCTGTAAAAAAGTATTGCAAGACCGAATAGTTATTTGCTTGCAATGACTAAGATTGCTCATTATTTATTCTCTCTAGCTTCTGGATAAAATGGTGTCTTTCACTTGTGATATTTGCCAAGATGTTGTAAAGAAACGCGCAATTGAGAGCCATTGCTTGCGTGGTCCATGCAAAAATGCGTGGAATTTTACGTGTATTGACTGTAACCACGTGTTTGAAGGGTATTCATATGCAGAACACATGTCATGTATTAATGGTAAGAATACATGTTTAGGCGGTATATTTTTCGTGTTCGAATCTTCAGTCATTCTTTCCTGTAGCACTCAGGTTGGATTCATGAGCTCATTTTGGTACTCGTAAAACTTTCTTCCTGTAATTATTCCGTTTAGATATCTTGTTAAACTCGTTAAGAGATATTCCGTGTCTGATTAAGCTTGATTAGAATATTTTCACTTGTTGCTTTCTGTTTTTAAAAAATGATTTGTTCTATCAATAAGCGCATTTCGTTAGGGTACCATTTTACAAGAATTGTTCTGGTTTTTCCGTAGTGATGAATCTTTGCATTGAATCAATATCTGTTTATACATGTGAATATTTAGAGGAAGACAAATATAATGGCCCGTATGCTCGCTCAAAGCGAGGAAAAAATGAAAAGAGTTCTGCTATGTCGCATCCAGTGGGTGTCTTGGAAAATTCTGCTCCTGGCAAGGAAATTAATTACACTAATGTGGTTGACACCGAAAAGGAAAAACAAGATGAGCAGATATCAGAATTCACTACCGGGGATAATAGTTGGGACACTTGTATGAGAAATTTGATAGATGAAACACTGCGTGCGCAAGTGAAGCATTGCTTAAGCTATTCGAAACTCTCTCGTAAGGTAAAGCATGCATGAATTTTATGTGGAAATATTGTTTTGGAAAGCTTGGGTTAAGATAACGGACTTAAATTCATTGCTACAACTTTTTTATGAGGAACTGCACATTGATGCAATTCTCTCTTTTCCTTTTTACAAAACCGTATGATTTACACTTGAGAAAGTGGGTAGTAGGATGTCCATTTTAGAAAATTGCTTTGATTGTGGTTTAGAATAAAGGAATTTAATTTGTTGCTGAAACTCTAATAATGCAATAATAGAATAGGTTTGTTTAAATTGTATTTAATTTATGCTTGATTTATAGCTTTGCTTTTTTCATGTTTACAATAGGTGGTTTCTGCTTATTTATCATCAAACCCTCTATGTGGAATTTCTAAAGAAATCCTTCTCAATAGTTGCCTAGCTTGCGTGAGTACATATCAATCTGATTACACTTTAGCTCTATTTGAAGAAAACCTTTTAGTTTTATACAATGAAAAATTGTATGAGAAACGATATTATTGTTTTTATTCATGAGAAATATGGACATGTTTATAGCTTCAATGAAATCTTGGCCTTTTTACTTGTCTGTATTTCATTGTTTTTATCATGTATTTATATAGATTCCGGATGAATATCTTAGTTCAGTGGATAACCTTGTTCGCCTGCCGCTTTGTCAAAAAGCACCGGCATCCCGTAGTTGAAAACTACTAGTATAGAGATTTTTTAATTCAAATTCGTAGCCTTAAAAATAATTCGAAGTTTTTTGGTATTGCATTCAAAGTACAAAAGTATAGAATATATTAATTTTTTCAGGATACATTTGTTTTATGAAGATAATTGTAATCAGTTAAAAGTAATAGAAGGACCCTAAAGGAGCACTATATCTTTAATTTTAAAATGATTAACGCTTCCATTAATTATTGCCAGTTTTGATATATGCGCGTCATTTTCATCTTTTTGTTTTGATCTATCGTATGTAGATTTTTATTTTACTCCTTTTTTATCTGACCTATTCTTGCAATGTTTTTTAAATTTTTTTTAAGTTACTGTTTGTTTAAGAAAGATTAAGGTTCGGTAAAAGGAAATGGTTATTCAACAAATTGTTAAAATGGTATGATATACCTTTCTACTTATGGAAATTTCCCAAAAATTTACTTCTTTCACTTTATTTAAAGTACATACTGCTAATCTGTTGTCAGTCTGTAATGAATATATTTATCATGTTGTTTTCTTGTGAATATGCAAAAATCATCAATGGACTTCTATCATCCCGATAATATTTCTAACTTAAAGTATTTTTGTGGAAGCCAAACTAAATACGGCGATTCAAGAAATTGGCCAACTTTTTCAGAATAATGGTTGCATAAGTTATCCTGAAGTTATCCATAATGTGAAGTCTATTTTCTCTTCTTGTAGCGAATTTGCACTTCATCTTTGTAGCAAACACCTATTCGAGAACATTTCAAGAGTGACGGAGAAGTATCTTATTTGTGGGAGTATATTTGCTTCGACGCAGCGTTTAGTCGTAGAGTGTTCTGCTAGTAGGGAACAATATTTTCTGGTGCATTTGAGAAAGCGAATTGCAATGCATAGAATTTTAAAGCACACACGGTAAGATCGCCGCTATAATACCCTACACTCAATTAAAGTAGTACAGCCAATCTGTGGTTTTAAAACAAAACGTAGTTTCTTTTTCAGTGAATTTGGGAATGTTATATTAATCAAATTGAACATAGCAGAAGCAATCTGCCAAAGTAGAGTAAAGCGTACATAGATAGCAAACATCTTTAGAAGCAGTTTTCTGTAAGGACCCGTAGCTCAGTTGGTTAGAGCGCACGGCTTATGTCCGTGAGGCCGACGGTTCAAGCCCGTCCGGGTCCATTTTTCTTCTCGTAATATTTTGAAAAAATAATGTAGAAATAAAAATTGGCAGCATCATTATCTTGTCGAGGTCCCGTAGCTCAGTTGGTTAGAGCGTACGGCTAATAACCGTAAGGTCGACGGTTCGAGACCGTCCGGGACCACTTTTTCGAATGGCTGCAACTTAATTCAAATTGATAATTCATCTTTGTAATAGACTAAAGAGTAACTTTCTATGTGGTCCCGTAGCTCAGTTGGTTAGAGCGTACGGCTAATAACCGTAAGGTCGACGGTTCGAGACCGTCCGGGACCATTAGATTTACTTGGTCAAAGTACCTTTTTGACCTGTACATATCTCGAGCAACCAAAAAAGGGTGGAAGCTACACGAATAAAAATAAAAAAGGATTGACATCAATGTCAATCTTGCTGCCTCGAAAAAAGTAAAACTGTAATACCGACAATATATCTTCTTAAAACTTGAAAAAAAGAAAATCTTTATTGTGAAAACACTTATTTAATGGGTAGTGTGAGGCTCGAACTCACGACCTCGGGATTATGAGACCCGCGCGCTACCGACTGCGCCAACCACCCACAATTGTTGAAGCAATTAATTGTAAGGCTAATTATATTTAAGCTGTTTTACATTGATTTAATATTTTCTTCGTGATGATTCTCTAGAAGTTGTCAAGGGAACAAATTGCAGTTTGTATTTTGTGAAGCGCATTCAAAAAGAAGCCTCTCATCTGTACCTTTTCATTTTGAGAATCTACAGTGCATTCCATTTCTTTTTAAAGATACGAAATGTTCAGCAAAATGAGATTTCCCCATATTGAATGTGCCAAAATATCTCTATTTCTTTTCAGTAATGTCGTATTTCCAACTGTAAGTTTGAATCTTATCGTCAGCCATAATTCTCAGAAAATACCGTAATCGCTATCCGGTATTATTCATGAATTTGAACATAACCCCCATTTCCAACAACAAAGCGCTTTTATGAATTAAATAGCACGAATTGCTTATATCCGTTTGCTGTATTGTTCATTTCATCAAAAGACAAAAACACTGTATTTTCCAGTGTTCTTCAGCAGCTATTTTTTAGTTGCATCTATTTCCTGCCCCCCCCCGCGTAGAGTGACACAAGCGCAGTAGTTTTGTAATAAGGTTTGCTAAAGTAACCTATTTTCAAGTTTGCGAAGCACGCTTAAATTTGAAAAATTTCAGCATTGGGTGGTCTCTTCCATATACTAGAGCTAAGTCATTAAAATGGCTCTCTGTTGATGTATCTATCCTTGATTGCGCCTTTCGTCTCGCTACTATTTTAGAGTCATAGTATGAATAGTTACTGCGGCTCACACAAAAAGTAAACTCAGCGGTAAAATCTACTTAATTACAACTTACTTGTTTTATACGTTTTCTTTTCAACTTTTTGAAAAATACTTTCTTTGTACTAAGAAAACTCCATTCAGCATGCATTTCAAATAGATAAAAACGACAGCGGCAGGATTCGAACCTGCGCGGGCAGAGCCCAATGGATTTCTAGTCCATCACCTTAACCACTCGGTCACACTGCCTATTGATGGTATTGTGAATCCGTTCTTGAAAAGAGCCAATATTGCAAACTACTTTACATGTCTTTCGGAAAGAACGTCTTGATGGGATCTTGCACTGACACGTGTGATGAAAGGATTCACGATTATTTTTCTTTGTTAAACTTGCTCAGAAAAGAAAGAATTTAGCTGTGTCACATGCAAACAGCTTTTAGTTGTGTTGCGGTATGCGAGTTGTTGAGAAGAACGATGACTTGAGCAATCAATTGTAATAAGGGTTTCCCTCTTCAGTCCTATTTGCTGTTTGCATAATTAAGGGAAACCAGGGCAGCCTGCTCATACACTTATTGCATACACCACAAATAACTAAATAATTCTTATTTCACCTAGATGACGTAACTTTGAATTCTTGCTATTAATTTCTTATTAAGTTGTAAAAGAGCAGGTGTTTCTTCGACAAAACATAGTCCCTGGTAGATGTCTGTTTTTTTTTAAATTCATTCTACTTTTAACCGATGGATAGAATGGATTAACTCACTAGATTTGTACATTCTAACAACCCCAAATGCCATAACCCATATCACTTGTAAAATAGAGAATAGTTGAGATTAGATAGTAAAGATGGTTATTTTCCCAGCCTACGCTCTCTATGTAATGAAGATAAAGTAGTTGCATTTTTAATGGCTGGCTGTAAAATATGCCACTACCACTTTTCGTGCACTTTCCTAATCAATGAATTGACCAAATTTTGGCATCACATGGTACATATTTAAACTAGAATTACTAAACCTAATTGTCCATCAAATCCAAGAGTAAAAACGTGGCTGTACTACAGAAAAAGTAATTTGCCATTGTTGTTAACATCGAGATAAATAAACTGAAATATGGTCAGGTCACCCTAGTACATCTCAAAAGATGTAACTTTTCATTTTCACTTAGAAAACTCCTACGCATGCTACACGACAAAATCTTACATGGCATGCCCTGTGTTAGAAACAGAATCTTAACAAATAAATTTTTTGGTAGGGGTAAACTGAAAGTGCAAACAGTAAAGAAGCGGACAGGAGGCATAGTTAAAACGGACATCGTGTACGAATTAAAGCGCAACACATAAAGTAGCTGAATTACATTTTCAACTAGCGGCCCCTCAGCATCTACGTAATTATTCCTTGCAAAGTTTGTACGCTGCATATACATTTTTTCATATAGCACACTGTACCTTCAACTACACCGGTTTTCTCCATCATAGAGAGAGGCAACGCTCAATTTCTCATATTTCCAATATTCTTTTATCACCGTTTATCTTACTGTAGAAAGCCTCCTGATCCTGAGATCTTACGATGAATCCTTCTTCAGCTGATTCACCTGCTTTAGTTTCGGCGGATACGGCAGTTGCCCAGCAACCATCACAAAATGGCACTACTCCGAGCAACTCGACCTTTACAACTTACCTTACGAAGTCCATTGTGCTCCTTAGTTCCTCTGTATCTCGAAAAGATAACCGGTTTACTCTTAGAGCGCTCCGGCTGCTCCCACAATTGCGAAAAACTTTTTCACCTAATCACCATCGTGAGTTGGTGATTACACTTGTTTCGAAATCGCATCTGAATACTCAGCATGCAAGCAAAACTAATGAAGCTAATGGAGTCCCTGTATCTACAAAATCCCCAGAGAGTAACGGCACTCTTCATTTAGAATTTTCTTCTGGTGGAGTGGAAGGAAAGGAATTTACATCGTCCCGATTGTTTTTGGAAAATATACTTAGCAGCCTTTCTTCAGTTCCTAATGCTAATGTTACATCGCTTAATGGAAAACTGACAAACGCGGTGGGTAAATGTGTATGTGTGCCACATTCATCCTTGTATCTCCCTTTCGTTTTAAATACAAACTCAAGTTTTGTATTTTTTTCTTGTGATACTACAATACAAAATTTCTGATATATTCATGTGTGAAAAAATAACAAAGTCATGCATCCCCCATGTATGTTAATATTCTCTCTCTGCTTGGCTTCTATAACAAACTGCATACTCACTTTGCAGATGAAACTATTTCTTATTCTGGGAATATATACAGGGCAATTGCTTTTTTTGAGTTTGTTTCATGTTTGTAGGAAATCAATGAATTCCAAGAGAAGTGTGATAGGAATATTCTTAAAGAGTGCCTTCCTGAAATAGAGATTTTCTCTGCCTTGTTGGTACTAATTAATTGTATTGATCAAAAATATTACAAAGAGGTGAGATTGTTTTAATTAAAAACATTGATTCTTTCTTTTTTCTAAGGTAAACCCTTTTTGGTGGAATTTTTTTACAACACTCCCCATTATTTCTTTCTTGCTTAAATTTTTTTTTCATTATTTTTAGAGAGAAAAATATATAAAATCCCCGCTCGTTCCCTCTATCTAGATGAGATAAAAATAAGGATGATAATTGACAGAGTTTCAGAAAATAGGATATGAGAGAAATATAAATTGGTAGATGCTGAACAATGAGTATATAGAGAGGTAGGGGTGGATGGCATTTTCTTTTATTTTTAAGGATTAAATCTCTACAAAAAAAAAAAATCAATTTTTTTCTTCCCAAAACGTATCCCCTCTGTTTGAAAGACTCAATTTTTCTCGTTTATTAAAAATATAAAACAAAAGTATAAACCATGAAATAAAATTTTAATCGTAAAAAAATAAAAACAAGGTTGAAACTATTTACTTAGAAATAGTATCAACCTTGATTTTTATAATTTTCTTTTTAGTTTTTATCAAGAATTCATAACCCCTTAATTAGACAGAATATTAAATATTTGAAACAGTTTATCGTATGACATGTTTCTTCTCCATAGAGTATTTACTAAAAGTTTTTTATATTAATTTGCTTGCAGGCACGATTTGTTGCAGATTCTTTAATTGAACGATTAAAACTTTATAATCGTCGCTCATTGGATATGTTGGTGGCTAAAGTAAGAAGAATTTTTTTAAAATAAACTCCATTTTATGCTGAAAGAATAAGAGAAAGAAAGAAAGAAAGAAAGAAAAAGAGAGAGGATATCTGTGTATGTTTGTGAAGTCTATATAAAGTTAATGACCAAATTTATTTTTTATTGATATAAAAAACTCTTTATTTCTTTTTGCCTAATACGGTCCTTGTGGATATCTCTTAAAATTTTGTTTGAATATCTTTTTGAATATTTTTTTTCTACGTATGTTCCTTTCATGAGATTGAATTGTTTTATAGACTGTTGAAATTTTAGAGAACGTTTAAAGGCATATGTAAATGGTGTGTGAGACATTTCCTTTTATTTTTTTAATGTGGGATTCGTTGACTCGGCTTTAAAATATTTTAGTAGTAAAAAAAACTCTAAATTTTCTATATTTTTTCCCTTTATTTTTTCTACTAGAAGCCATTCTATATTGTTTTTGTTTGTTTCAAGGTTTATTTTTATTATTCACGATCTTATGAATTGACAGATTCTCTTTCAGCCGTACGACAGTATGTTTTATATTTTATTTGGTGTATACAAAACATATATAGAATTAAGAAGATGGAATATGGTTACATTTTTTTATTATAATTTATTTTTTATCCTTCAACTTCTTTCTCCAATGTCTTCTCTCAAATTTTTCCCACTCTTAATTTCTCGCCTCACTTTCATGCCTTTCTAATTTTCAACGTTGTTCTGTCATTTCTATCCTCTTATGACTGTCATCTCCTCTTTCCTATTTCTTTCTCTTCTCTCTCTCTCTCTTTCTCTCTTTCTCTCTCTCTCTCTCTCTCTCCTCTTTCTTTCACTTATTTCTTTCTCTCTCTCTTATTTTTCTCTACTCTTCTCTCTTCACACAAGTTTTTCATTTTTAATAGTCTTTCTATGGCTGCACACCTTATATTAAATATATATATATATTTATATTTTTTGTTTCTGTAGGGAATTATTATGTGCTTATCGTACAGCTTGTATTCACCGTGATGCATATTCTCAGGCTACATTATTAAATCTTTTGCTACGAAATTATTTGCATTACAATTTGTTTGAATTAGCTTTGAAATTGGTGAGTTATTATAAAACAAGTTTCAATTTTTTTCTACAAAATTTTATGAAAATAAAAAAGTGAAAATAACTACTTTAAAAAAAAAAAATTAGTGGTATTTTAATGTATGTGTATATCCTATTTTTTTTTTCATTTCTTTTTAAAAAGTTTTGTTATTGGATATTTCTGTATATATTTAATGTATATCTATGCATTTCTTTTTATAGGCAAACAAAACGGTTTTTGTTGAAAATTTACGTTCTAATGCACAATCAGCTCGTTATTTGTATTATATTGGTATACTTTTATAGAAAATAAAAAATTTTATAACTAAGAGTTCAGCTTGTATTTTATATATATATATATACTAATTAGTTTTTAAATCCCATTTTTATACTTTTTAAAAAAATTCCAAAATTTTCTTTATCATATTTGGAAGGATTAATAGAAGAGATGATACTCTTATGATGTACATACACTGAAATTTTTTATTTCATTTTATCTTTTTATTATATTTATTTTTTAATTTTTTTATTTCATTTTTGAATTATATTTTTTTATTTCATTTTTGTATTATAATTTTTTATTTATTTTTATTCTCCATTTCATCTTTTATCATTTTTTTTGTATTTTTTTTATATTAATATTTTTATTTATTTTTATTCTCCATTTCATCTTTTATCATTTTTTTTTGTATTTTTATTTTATATTTATTTATTTTTTATAAAGGACGTATTCAAGCTGTCCAATTGGAATATACAGAATCTCACAATAAATTGATGCAAGCTGTAAGAAAAGCTCCACAAGGTGGAAAAACAGCTCGAGGATTTCGTTTAGCTGTACGTTTTTTTTTTTAATATTAAAATAAAAAAATATGAAAATGAAAATAATATTACAAAAAATATGAAAATGAAAATTTTTTTTTTATATATAATATATTTTTTTTTAATATTTTTTTATACTTTGTATTTTGTTTTAATACTTCATTTACCTAATGTATAGCCGTAATATGTTTTTTACATTAAAGTAGAGAGATCAAAAGTTTTAATAAATTTCTTTTATACTAATTTTTATGTAAATTTTGAGAAATAATCACATATTAAATTAGAAATTCTATTTTTATATAAATTTCTTTTCAAGGCTACAAAAATGGCTATTGTTGTTGAATTATTGATTGGAGATATTCCTGATCGTTCTACATTTAATCAAAAAGATCTTCAACCTGATCTTCAACCTTATATGGATATTGTTCTGGTGAAAAAGAGAAGGAGAAGAGCCAGCAGAAAAGAAAGAAAAAATAAATATTAAAGAATAACTATCCAATTTAAATATATTTTTATGTTTATATAAAACTTTAGAGAGAAAAAATAAACATATGTACACCTGGATGGTATTTATTAATAATACTCAAATGTGTAGAAGAAAAAAAAGAAAAAAATATTTAAAAAAAATAGAAAGGAGCATCCATTATCTGAAAATTTTACATTTTTAAAAAAAAAAATTTCTCTAGATAATTCAATTTTATAAAAAAGAAAAACTAAAGTAAAAATTGTTTTTTATAAAATTATTTTTGCTTTATAGATAATTCAATTTTTATTTATTTATTAAAACTCTATATATTTCAGGCTGTACGTTCTGGAGATCTTCATGCTTTTAGTTCTGTTCTTTCTCGTTATGAAAATCAATTTACAAAAGATGGAACTCTTTTTCTTATTCATCGTTTACATCACAGTGTTATTCGAGCGGGTCTTCGTATGATAAATGTTTCTTATTCACGAATTACATTGGTATATTTGAAATAGTGTAAATCTAGTTTATCAATATAATTTATATACTAAAAGAAGAAGAAGATGTAGACATTTTTGTATTTTATAGAGAAAGGGGGAGAGAGAGAGAGGGGGAGGGAGAGAGAGAGAGAGGGGGGGAGGGAGAGAGGGGAGAGAGAGAAAGAGAGAGAAAGAGAAAGAGAGAGAAAGAGAAAGAGAGAGAGAAAGAGAGAGAAAGAGAGAGAGAGAGAGAGAGAGAGAGAGAGAAAGAGAAAGAAAGAGAAAGAAAGAGAGAAAGAGAGAGAGAAAGAGAGAGAGAAAGAGAAAGAGAGAGAAAGAGAGAGAAAGAGAGAGAGAAAGAGAGAAAGAGAGAGAGAAAGAGAGGGAGAGAAAGATAGAGAAAGAGAGGGAGAGAAAGAGAGAGAAAGAGAGAGAAAGAGAGGGAGAGAAAGAGAGAGAGAGAAAGAGAGAGAAAGAAAGGAAAGAAATTAAATTGATGAAACAGACAGTTTATTCTAAAAGAGAAACATGCTATACATATAAAGAATAAGATTAGTTTTTGAGAAAATACAAGAGGTGAAAAAGAATAATGTGAATTTTCTAAGAAAATGATATAAAATAATCTATCTTAAAAGGATGTATTAAGAAATTTTTTTATTCTGTTAATACGACATGTATTTAACATATACATGAAATAGTTTTTATATTTTATAAAAAAATTTTCTTTATTTATTTTTTTTTTAAAGGAAGATATTTCACATAAATTAGGATTGGGAACTACTGCTGATACAGAATGTATTGTTTCTAAAGCTATATTTGATGGTGTGATTGAAGGACAAATTCATCATGATAAACAATATGTAGAATTTAAGGTATAAAGTTATGATATGTGTATACGTTTTTATCATAGAATTACAACACTGAAGAGGAGGAAAAATAGTGTTTTCTTCTTTTTCTACAAGAGGATGGATATTGGATGTTAAAATTTTTTATTTTTTAAAAACAAATTTACTTTATTATTATTTTTTATACGTGGCTTTTTGTAAAAGTTAAAGGAGAAATAAAATGGAAATGAAAGAGAGAGTAGAGAGGGTAGAGAGAGGAGAGGGTAGAGAGAGGGGGAGAGGGAGGGGGAGAGAGGAGAGGGTAGAGAGGAGAGGGTAGAGAGGAGAGGGTAGAGAGAGGAGAGGGTAG
>JADAQX010000649.1:0-29996 GCA_015476325.1 Cardiosporidium cionae
GGGAGAGAGAGAGTGGAGGGGTGGGGAGAGAGAGAGTGGAGGAGTGGGGAGAGAGGAGGGAGAGAGAGAGAGAGTGGAAGAGATAAAGAGAGAAGAAAAACGAAAAACAGAGAGAATTTCGAAATTACGACTCGCCTAGAAATAAAAATTTCATTGAGAAGACGTAGAAAATAAAAAAGAAAATTTCTCGAGAGATTTGTAGTGTATGAAACTTTGGAATACTTTATTCTCAGAATTCAACAATTTTCTTTTAAAATTTTATATTTCAAACGTCTGTTTGATCTTTTCAGTCCAGAGGCTCTTCCTCTTCGTTTACTGGATGAATTACATTCAAGTGAAACTCTTTTAAAACTTACAAAATCTCTTACATTGATTCATCATGAATCTTTACAACCCACAACTGTGAAATATCCAGAAACTGTGAAGCATCTTGTAGAAGATATTTGTCGTATTTTATCTCCTTGGCCTCTCAAACGCTCTGCCGTCAGTGTAAAACAACCTTCGTTTCATAATATGTTATTTTGGCAAACTTATTTTCAATGTTTACAACGTACACAAAGTGGAAGGTAAAAATAGAGAAGTGAGAGGGGGTGGAGGTGGAGAAGTGAGAGGAAGAGGTGGAGAAGTGAGAGAGGAGGAGGAGAGAGAAATAGAGAAGTGAGAGGAGAGAGAAGAGAGAGAGGAGGAGGAGAGAGAGAGAGAAATAGAGAAGTGAGAGGAGGAGGTGGAGGAGGAATAGAGAGAGAAATAGAGAAGTGAGAGGAGGAGGTGGAGAAGTGAGAGGAGAGAGATGAGGAGGAGAGAGAAATAGAGAAGTGAGAGGAGGAGGTGGAGGAGGAGAGAGAAGTGAGAGATGGAGAAGTGAGAGGTTGTGGAGGAGAGCGAAATAGAGAAGTGAGAGGAGGAGAGAAGTAAGAGGAGGAGAGAAGTGAGAGGTGGTGGAGGAGAGAGAAGTGAGAGGTTGTGGCGGAGAGAGAAATATAGAAGTGAGAGGTGGTGGAGGAGGAGGAGAGAGAAATAAAGAAATGAGAGGATAAAAATAGAGAAATGAAACGAGGATAGAAAAAGGGATTTCTGTAAAGAGAATGCATTTTCTTAATAGCAGGAATAAAAGTGTAAATGTTTTTATTTTACAGTTAAAAGGTTTCAATAATTAAGTATATATATCTCTTGTTTTGTAGTATTTCTTGCCTTCAATGAAACATTTTATTTTTTTAAAATTTTTTCAGAGAATCACACATCTTCTTTCTCTTTTATTTTTTGTTTTTTTCTAATAAAATATTTTTTATACATTTTCTTTGAATTTTCTATACATTAGAGTATCTTTCTTGGAAGAATCTCTACCAGCCTGTCTAACATTTCTTTGTAATCATGGAAGTGTAGAATTAGAGGCAGAATGTGCTTTCATTGAAATGATTGGTGGAATTCTTCGAGCTTCACGAAAATGGCCTTATACAGAGAGAGCCATGCTTTGGAATTTTCTTCATCCAATGATAGTAAGGATGCATTTCAATAGATGAAAAGAAATTTTTTAATTGGAGGCGATGAACAGAAACGTATTTGAAAAAACTCTATATAGGTTTTTTTTTTAATTTTATTTATAAAATTCTAATACAAAGCCTTTATTATTTATTTATAAAATCAGTTGAAACAATTAGGAAAAGGAAATCAAGATTTCATTGATTGCTGGAGAAATGGTATTCGTTTTATCATTTTTCGGTTTAAAAAAGAATTTCTGCCCACACTTTTTCCTCTTTTTAATTTAATTCTCCGTCCATCTGCACCACTGGAGATGCATCATATCCATGTATGTATCCAAACTTTATTTTTATAATGATTTTCTATTCTTTGAATTTTTTATTTTTATAATGATTTTTATAATGATTTTCTATTCTTTGAATTTTTTATTTTTATAATGATTTTTATAATGAGTTTCTATTCTTTGAATTTTTTATTTTTATAATGATTTTTATAATGAGTTTCTATTCTTTGAATTTTTTATTTTTTTTCTTAATATTTTTATAAAATTTTTTATTTAATTTATAAAAAATCAGGAATTCTTTGATGAAGAAGCATTTGAAGGCGTTATTTCAACGTTTGATTTTACAAAACGATTACGTATTTTTAGAGCTTTCTTAGAAGAAATTACAACAGAAGATGAAAATTTAATATCTGTTGCTTCTCATCTTATTCAGAAAACATTATCTCATTCTTATAAACAAGTTTGTATTTTTATTGAAGAAATAAAAAAAAATAGATGAATTTTAGAAAAAAAAAAAAAATCGATTTCGGATAAACTAAAAATTTTGATAAAAAAATTATATAAAATATAAATTTATATCTCCACTTTTCCCTTTTTTAATTTTTTTTATATTATTGAAGGTTAGAGAAGAAATTTCTCGAATTGCCGCTTCTGTGTTTGAAATTTCTTCTCGGCCAAATGCCTCTGAGAGGATTTCAAAATATGAAAATATTCTTCGTTCTTTTCTTTTAAATAAAGCTGAAGAAATTGCTATCTTTGTTGATTCTAATGAAATTTGTTTCCAAGGTTTGTTTTTTCTGTTTATTGGAAAAGAATAAATGGAGGAAAATAGAAGTGGAGAAATAACAAAAAAATGGAGGAGAAATAAAAAGAATGGAGGAGAAATAACAAAGAAACATTGAAAATTTAAAACAAAGAATCAACTTTTTTTATAAAAAAAAACATTCTTTATATGAAGAAGAAGTAAAGAAATTTTTACATCATTTCTTTACATTTTAATTCCTAGACTACTTCTAAACTACAGAAATTATTAATTTTTTTAAAAATTTATTTTCAGCGGGTGAAAATATTCCTGTGGAATTCTGTGAAGCAGAATCTATTCTTATAATTATCCAATTATTATTTAAACAAGATGGTGGTCATTCTGGTTTTGGAGATTTTATTGATTGTTTGCCCCTACTTTTGGCCTGTGCAAAACATCCAAATATTAATATTTCAAGCAGAGCTTCGTCCTGTTTGTATGCATTTTGTGGTTAGAATTTAAGGAGATGAAGAGGGAAGAGAGATGATGAAAAAATGTGGTGTAGAGGGGGCTGAAATAGAAAGAGATTCATAGAGTAGGTGGATACTATTTATATATATAAAAGAGAAAAATAAATACTATAAAAGTAATGCATCATATATATATATATATTATAATCCATTTATATATATATATAAAAGAGAAGAATAAATGTAAACAAAATTCATAAAAAAATCAAAATAAAAGATAGATCCAAAGGGAGGGAGTCAAAAAGATGAAATGGTGTAAAGAAGTTTCAATGGAAAAAATTTAAATTTTGAGTGTTTTCTATAAAAATATTTGAAATTATAGAAAATGTTTAAATCAATTGGAATTTTGTTGAATTTTTCAGCTGCTCCTATTCATACAAGTTTTAAAAGGAAAGAAACAGAAGAATTAGTAGTTGTAGTTCGTCATAAAAACATCATTTCTTCTTTATTGACGGCTTGTCATCAATTTGAAACGCATCCTGTATGGAAAATACGGAAATCCATCATTTTGATATGTGAAGTATGTTTAAGAAATGAGAAGAAGAAGAAGAAGAATAGAGAGAGAAAAAGAAGAAGAGAAAACATAAGAAAGGAAGAGATGGAAATAAACCAATAGAAATTGTAAAGTTTGAAAGCATGAAATTCTAAACAAAACAGAGGAAGACAGCCATTAGTGCCTCCAGTTTTCCGAGGGGGGAGACAGCCATTAGTGCCTCCAATTCTCCGAAATCTAAAGAAAGAGGATGCGAGCGGCGTATCTAAAATGGAATAAAATGATTATTCAAATTCATTCTTGGAGATGTATAGTAGGATAACGTATTTCTATTCATAAGAAAATGAAATACCTCTAAAGATAGATGAAATGATAAAGAGTATGAGAGTGTCGAAATGAAAATAATTGACAGTTATGGAAACATGTGAAAAAACTAATTTTTTATACTATTTGAAGAAACGTTTCATAAATTTAATATCTCTTCAAAGATGAAAACTTTTATAGTTTTTTGACTTCGAATTCACCCTGTGCATTCTTTTTTGTTTTTTACTCAAGAAGATGAAGAGGGGATGGAGAAAAAATGAAAAAATGTTTACTTTGTGTTAAAATGAATAGATGAGGGCTACTTTTCAGTTTTTTTTTATTATATTTTTGCCTTGTTAGTATTTGTTTAAATTTGTTATGTTTATTTCTGTTTCATCCTCTCTTCTTTGTTTCTTAATATTTAGAAATTTTATTTTCTTTCCCAACCTTCTTTCTTATGTTTAGGTTGTAGGTTTGAATCTCCGCTTGCTTTTATATCGAACAAAAGAATATTCTGCCATTATTGAAATGTGTATATTCCTATTAAAGGATTTACATGGAGAAATTTCAAAATCTGCAAAATTTGCTCTGAGTTCTCTTTTCGTTACTTGCAATACTGACGAATGCTATCACTTTATGGAGAAATTTAAAAGATTGGCGGGTCCTACGACTCGTACAGGGGTATGAAGAGGGGAGAATTTTGAGGGGAGAGAATTTTGAGGGGGGAGAATTTTGAGGGGAGAGAATTTTGAGGGGAGAGAATTTTGAAGGAAAAATTTTGAGGGAGGAAAATTTTGAACAGGAGGATAATTAAAAAAGAGATTTTGAATGATGAAAACGGATGAAAACGAAAAAACTAGAGGGATAAATAAAATAGCTAAAAGAAGATGTAAAACCTAGATGAAAATAATAGACACAAAGAGATATTTCAAAAAATGCATTTAAGCTAAACGGCTACAGGAGAGAAAGAAATCCTATTTTAATTGAAAGAAATTCTAGAAAATACCTTTTACTTTTATGAATTCATTGGGTGAAAATAATTTATATTATTCTATAAATAGAATTTCTCGGCTGAAAAGATGGCAGGTGTGTTGGGATTGGCTTCTTTAGTTCAAGCTGTGCCTTATCATGTACCTGAGTGGCTTCCAGAAACCATCACTTGTTTGGTAAAATTTGAAAAGATGAAGAGGAGGCTTGAGAGAGTAGCATTTTCTATTAAAACTATTCATTTATATAGTATAGAAAGTTTAAGAGAGAATGAAAGCATTTAAACGAGCAGTAGGACTACAGAAAACATATTAAACTATTTTTATTTTATGAAACAGAAAATGTATCCAAAAGGGAAATTTCTATGAAAAAGAGGCGTACACAGGGAGGTGTTTTCTATTTTATAGGAAAGAGAGTTGATAAGTATTTGATAATTATGTTTGATAATAATGTTTGATAATAATGTTTGATAATAATGTTTGATAATAATGTTTGATAATTATGTTTGATAATAATGTTTGATAATTATGTTTGATAATTATGTTTGATAATTATGTTTGATAATAATGTTTGATAATAATGTTTGATAATTATGTTTGATAATTATGTTTGATAATTATGTTTGCTAAGTATTTGATAATTATGTTTGATAATTATGTTTGATAATTATGTTTGATAATTATGTTTGATAGATGTTTTTGATTTTGTTTTCTCTTTTGAATAGGATGCAAAGTGTTTTTTTTTAATACCTTCACTCTGCTTCTATATTTTTATAATATCTTTTTTATTTTATTGTATCATCCCCTCTTATTGCATTCAAAGAGTATCGTCCACATGAAACTTATAGAGGGGATGTATGTACATTATTTGCTTTTTTATTTTATAGTAAAAGAGGAAACGTATTAAACTGTATATAAGAGAAGGATTTTTCTATAAAACAAGACTATTGAATTTTTTTAAAAATGATTTAATCTATTTGTGAAATATAAAGATGGCATAGAGTAAAAGTAGTATTTTCTTCTCTTTTTATACCCTCTGTTCTTTTTTTTCTGTAGTTTTTTGTTATTCCTGCTCCTCTTCGTCCATTTTTTCTTTATTTTGTTCTTTTCATAGAAGGATGATAGAAGCATTGTTTGCACGCCTCACTCTGTCAATACGTCTTCATTTTTGTTTTTTTAGGCTGGCTATGGCAGTGTGAAGATGCCAGATACAGTGCGAGTAAATTTATTTATTGAATATAAAATTTTCATAAAATGGACTCTATTTTGCTTCTATTCCGACAGAGAAATTTAGAATGAGGAGTGTCTTATTCACATGAAAAAGATGTTCAAAGAGATGCATGAAAATGTTATAAAAAGCATGAAAAATACGCAAATTCGTAGCAGTAGTAGTCTCTTTGCTTCGAGAGAGAGAGATATATAGAGAGAGAGAGTAGGGAGAGAGAGAGAGAGTAGAGAAAGAAAAATTACTGCTGCCTTCCTCTTGAAACTGTGAAACATAGGGAAAAATAATAGGATGACACCGCCTGTTTAGAAGAGCCAAGGATGATATAAATGGGGAGTTTCTATCCTTTATATTTGCATCGTATATATAAACTTTTCTTTCGGCTGTTTTATTTTTTATGAATGTATCATTGCATGAGGCTTGCTTTTACAGAATTGCGTAGAGAAAAGTTTGCAGGAATTTTATAGAACGCACCAAGATGCGTGGCAACAGGAGCACGTAAAGCATTTTACAGAGGAGCAATTGGACATTCTTGAAACATACAAGGGAAAACCAAGTTATTTTTTATAAAGAAAGACATGTTATCCTCCGAAAAATGTACACACCCATCAAAAAAAATCCACCAAAAAAAATTGTTCAGTATTTAACAACTAGAAAGCATGGATGTGTATCTCTGCAAAGCCACAGTCTTGTGATTCAATGGATGTGTATTTAGAAAAATCTGTGTAGTCTTAATGGAACAAATTTAAATAATTTAACATTTGGAAGCGTCGAGACGTTCGTACATTTTAACAAGCAATGCAAAAAAATGCATTATTTCAACGGCATGAGATGATTTTTTAAAACTAATGAATCTTCAATCGAAAAGCGATTTCGGAAAATGCCCTTGTATTTTGTAGTTTATATGGGTGTGACATTTCTCGTATTCGTTATAAGTTTCACTCTGGGAATCTCTGGGGTGTTTCAGAGAAAGTGGAGCGATTTATTTCTCGCCTGTGCGTATATTCTGCGTTGGGCTGCAATAGTGCTTGACATTAATGCTTTGAAAATTGCATTGCAAATGCAGCCCGCTGTTTTCATTGCGTAATGTTTATCCTTGTGATTCCGAAAGATTATCCTGAAACTGTGAGGCTACGTAGTACACTCTGTGACCTCTATTTGTTTAGTTATGTAGTGCTTCTGGTAGAATTATTGCTGTTTTTGCTGAAACATGCGATTAAGATATTTAACAAAACAATAACCTCTCGAAACAGAATAGCAGTAGTAGTTCAGATTTCTTAATAGGATTGTTGGAAAGCGAAATTTTGCCTAAGATTATTGAATCAATTTGCAATTTGGGAACCAAGAGGTGCCCATGGTGTATTTTCAATGGCTGAAAGTATGTATGGATGACGCAAAGCATCATTCGCTGTTAATCGTTCAGCTGGATCTGAAAGCATCACATATAAACGAATATATCTTCTCGCTTGCTTTGCGTTCCACCATAATTTTTTGTATGCAATTTTATGTAGGTATGATGCCTAATATCATGAGCATGCATCGCATTTTGTGCATAATTCTTTGAATGCAAAGAATTTGAATTGGCCGCACTGGGTAAAAATTAGAAAGCATCACTACCTTTTGCCAGCAACTTTGTTAGTATATCTTGCTGTGACAGTGTAACTGCATCGCCCTTGTAGTCATACGGTGGAAGTTGCAAAGGAGCACAAACAGAATGGCAATGGCTTACATTTGAATGCAATTTTGGTTCGCTTTCCACAAATGGAAATTGATGATAAATCAGCCAATATAGAACAATTCCTGCACTCCATATGTCGACACTTCTACCATAAGAGCCAGTAAAACACTCTGGTGCTATATATTGTTTAGCGCCACATCTGCAAACATGCACATTACCTTTAAGGTTTTAACCTAATTCCTTCGGAGTCATCATTCGCTACCAGGTAAATGATGTGCATTTAAAATTAATTTCACCGTAATGCAGCGTTTGCATTCATGTATTTTTCCATGCTCTATTACGTGGACAATTGAAAAAGTTATTTTATTCGCTGTGGTATGAGCGTCATTACCCTTCCAGCGAAGTCTGATAATTCCTAGGCAAATATTTACTTACACTTGCGATAAACCAATATCATCAAAATGAGATGCAGTTGCGTGTTCAAACGATGAAAGCATGACCGTCGCATTCATCTCTGAACCTGATATTAAAACGTTTTTTAACTGAACCCCCCGATGGCATATATTCATCATGTGGAGATGCTGTAGGGCCAGAAGGAGTTGGGAAAAAACATGAGCCATCGACAGTGCACTCCAGCTACTCATATCAATATTCTCCAAGTTATTTTCGTATATCTTTCTGGCTGTATATTACGAAAGTGAAAATAAAAAAGAATATTAAAGATTCAATAGCGCAGCGTAGAATGGTATGTTTGTTGCAAAATTTATTTAGCATGGAACACTGGTGCGTATATACCAATAAATATGAAGCTCTTATGCCTATAAATGTTTTCGATTCGTATAATATTTCGGTGTATGCAGCTCCCGACTATCTTTACTTCCCGCTCTATCTCGGTAACACTTGTTTCTTTTAGGATATCGTTTGCGGGTTTCAACATTGATAGCCTACAATATAATGAAATTTAGCTCATATTTTTTAATGACGTGGAGCAGGTATATAGTTGAATACTATTGTTTTTGTCAATGAGTATTGCTTTTTTAATGGTATGTGTTCAAGAGCTTAAATATTTCGTAATAACCCTATTCGCAAATGTAGACTTTGAAAATAAGTATGACAATTACAAAAGCACACTTTGTATGACGAAGTATCAACGGTTTCTGAGAGATGACGTTATTCTCGCTGTGAACTCGCTTTATCATTATTTCCTGACACATGATTTATAGCAGATGCTAATCAAAAGTTGACATTTTTGACAAACGCAAATATAGTAATTTAATATAAAGTTGATGCACTTCAGAAATGGAGAATTAATACACTAAAAAGGCACCACTGCCTTTAGCAAGTGAGAACAATTGACGTACGTGTGTAAAGTTGGAGCATGACGGGTCTACAACCTTGCAGCATTGGTCAACCGATGGAATTATCTTATTAGTGCTGTCAGAATCTGATCGATTCTTTTCACGTAATACAGAAAACGTTGTAATCGCCTTCAATACTATGGTATCGTCTGTTTTATCTTTGATACCATCAATAATGTATTTCTTCCGCAGCCCACATTCCTCTATCAGGGCAAATAATTTAGTAAACAAAATATATAGCATGCAGGTTATCAATAAGAGAATGTGTGATATGGAAATACAAATAAGTCAGCAAAAAACATTGCAGGGGTCATTTTGCACATATGTAAAATGTACTAAAGATGACAGTGGAGGCAGGTCTACCACTATTTTTTATATATGTGCAATTTAACACTTTACCTATGGCCGTTTGAAGAGCATGACTGAAGACTGTATTAGATGCAACGGCTTCATTGCTTGTTAATTTTTCTCGGACATGCACTTGTCTTTCTACTGGAGCGGCCAAAGATACAGAAGCACTTCCAGAAAAAAAATTTTGGTCCTGCCCAAACCAGCTATTTCACAGTTAATATACTAAATAATCTATATTTGTCATACACAATCAAAATTCGAAGAATATGATTATGGTTTTTTAAGTGTTTTACAGATTACTTTTGCTTTTTAAAAAACATCTTTAGAAAGTATCAATATGCTCGAGATATTAGATGGCAAATCATTAAAAACAAATGAAGCAACAAATTGTAGCTGTCAATTAATTGTTGTGGAAACTCTCCTATCTTTGACTGTGTAATTTTTTGTTGTATCTTTGCTTTACTTGTACAGAAAAGACATTTACTAATATCAAAAATAGAAAAAGGTGTTATGTTCTGCATTTCTACATTTGTAGATTTGAAAATGATGATTCTTCAATGAATCCAAATGAATAAAATAATACTTATCACCTATTTTCAACACGTACCAAATTTCGTTGTAAATTCTTCAATTTCGTTCTGCCGGTAGAAGGATTGGCAGTCAAAATACTCGAAGCTGGCCCTTGTTGTTGATTGCTATTTACAAGAGCAGGATTTGTTGGAAATTGACACTTTTCTATTGTGTTTTCTGAATCTGAATTACAAATTTCACGTTAATGAATAATCTTTTAATATTTAAGAAAAACTGGAATATTTTACTTCAAATGCTTCATGTTATACAAAAAACAAACTTAACTGCTCATGTTCTTTGTTGAAAGATTAAATGCAGCGAATTATTGTCAACAGAGTAGTGAAATATTAAACTAGACAAAATGTATTTGTGTATCCTTAAACGATTTTAGACTACTCTGTAGATAGTTATACTAATTTTTTGAATATCTTCAATGTATCAAACAGGGTATAATAAATGAGGCGACAGCTTGAAATAAAATAATTTATCCGTGGCATAAAAAATAACACGTGATGGCATTCGTGCAATATTTGATATAGTAGAAAAGTGTCACAAATTTATAAACAAGAAAGTAAATGTAAGCTATGGCATTCCAATATTTCACCTTGACTGGAACCTCGAGTAATAGTTATCGGGGAGTCACTACTACAATGAGATGATGCAAATGATAGCCGTAGGCTTTCTTGTTTTCGTAACTCCTTTCTGGATCCCTTTTTTTTGGTCTTCTCTACATCTTTATTTGGATGAGAATTTGGTGATTTCCAGAAAATAGTAGAACTTCGTGGGGGAACCACGGGTCTTAAATTGTTAGCAATATGTTTTAAAAAATTCTGGCCAGTGATGGTATTCATTGTCTGCTAACTTTGTATTATGCATATAATTATGTCTTGAAGTTAGTCATTTCACTGCTACTCCATCAAATGTGAAAAGATAGATAGTAAAATCGATTTCCTTTAAACAACATTTGCTTCTGTTCTGAGCATGTATTTGCAGGGATGCGAATTATGACCTCATCCTGGCAATTTTTAAAAACGTAGCAAAATATTAATTTTAGGAGTTTTCTCTACAAAACAGTAAGATCCTCACTTTTTATGCAATGAGAAGATGCATTTAGTTGTGGGTATTTCCAAATTGATTATAAAAAATACAGTTGCAACGGGATTCTTGGGGATACTTCGCATATATTTTTTTTAGAAACAAAATAGCATCTTTGTTGCAGCTGCTAACAATACTTAAATATCAACATAATCGGTGGCTCATAAAAAAAAATTATTTTGCCAATTTTAAAAATTTCTTGCATACATTATTTGATTCCGAAACAAACCAATGACAAATTTCCTGCAATTGTACATTTACAAAGCATCCAAAGCACTCCTCGTTTGAATTTTAACCTTGGCTGTGTGGGAAAAAATGTACGTAAATAATCAAGCTTGAGTATCCATTTGAAACAAAATTGCTTAGATAGAAATGATTCGTTCAGTCGAAATAACGTTTTGCGAGGGTAGCGAAGAACATTGCTCGTATGAATCTACCAGAGCAATTTTGTCTAGCGCTATATCGGAGTAAGTAACCTTGCGTCCAATATTTTTTTATTATTCCTGTGATAGGCTCCGTTTTATCCGCAGCCTTTCACAAATTGGAGGAAGAAAATATTATCAATTTAAAAAATACATCATTAGCAGGAGCAAAGTGAAGTATATTTGCATTTTTAACAAATATCGAGGTTAACAAAATTCCCAGATAAGTTTCTATTCGGTTGAAAAAACATTTGATGCTTAAAGTAACTAACTGCAAGAATGGCAAGCATAGAGGCAGCATTATAAAATAGAGCTTTTTGGTATCCGCAAGCCTATTCATCTGCCATTTCCGCTAATTATATCTTACTATATGACAAACTGCTACAGATGTATCCACACTACTGAGATCTTTATGGAGTAAGATGCAATTTCAAAATATCTGCCTTTGCACAAGTGTTTTAAGTAGCATTGACAAAAATATCCCTCTAGGCAAATACAAACCGACATAAAACTATGGCCTAATCTCACAGAAAACAGCATTTGACATGCAACCAAGCTAAGCTACATGGACAAATTCACGGTTAGAGAATACCATTGCAATGAAAGACTTTAAAACCGAAGGATTTACACCTCATGATGTTGTACTCAGCTGTGGCAATGAAACGTTTGAACGTTTTTTTGTCAAAGCCTTAGCAACACGTATTTTACAATTCAATTATTTATTCAACACGACCATAAAAATTACATAAGCACTTTGCGATGAACTACGGGCCTGGAAGTGACTAAGTAATACGAACGTGTGCAGTCTTTAGTTGAAACGCATTCTCGGCAAGAAACTTGACACAAGAAAACTTGAATTTATACTCTAATTTATCAGAACCAGAGTGTGCGTGTCATATCACTGCTCGTGTTGCAATGTGAACCATTAAAACTTCATGTGGTTAGCATGTTATCATGAAAAGAATATTGAAAAGCTAGGCATTTTTACATGCATGCGCTGTGCATGAATGCTTAACTTTACCGCTAGCTATATTGCCCCAAGAAAAAATGTCACAGCAGTTGTTTTAAAGATAGTACATGTACATAAATCCAATGGAAAATATCTAGAAAAAAAATTATTAGTGCGTGCCAGAATGGTCTACGCATTAATTTTTTACTGTTTGTCTTGAGTTTTGGTTAAACAATATTGTGCCTGTACGACCCAAAACAATGCTTCTAAGTAGAAAAAACACTTGCAAAAAGAAATGGGATAACTTACAACTAGCTTTTCAAGCTCCTTAATTTAATTTACGTAAAAAATAAATTGTATAGAACCGATACTTAAGAAGGAATTATAAACTTAGGTTTCACTGCCAACTTCCTCATCGTCAAATAAGGGTAGTAGCAGCATTGCGGCGTCTGCTGCAATCTTCCGTCGCATATCAGCGGGCAAATTTTTGCCTCTTTCACGCACATTCCGTAAATAATCAACCAGGTTGTCTAAATCCTCTAAATCAGCCTTATCATTCAGATTTTTAGCCGTACTTTTTATACATTCGTGTGAAATATCACTCCCGTTCGAAGAACTATTGTCACTTTCATTCGGCTTAATTGACTCTTCATTTACTTTGATTTCAGAATTTCCTATTGTACTAATAAGTTCTCCCGATGTTTTTGATACATTTTGTCCTCTAACATTCGTGGAAACAGACAATTTATTTAAATTATTCAAATCATTACCAGCATTGTTTGAAATAATTGAAGTTGAGAGATCAGATGAATTCAAATTTCTTAGCAGTACTCCCAAATCAGATTGGGAAGAATTTTCTTGCCCTGGAGAATCTGGAATTGAAGGCGATTGCTTAAATTCAAGGGGAACGACGGCTTCCTTCTCTAGTTTCCGCAACGAAGGAATTTTCATTTTACCACCAGCATCCTTTTGCTTACGCACCATATTTGGCCACATGTGGCATTCTAAGACTTCAATGAGCCGTTCGATACCTTCGCAGGTAGAATAGAGAAGACTACGAGGCTTAAACTCTATTTCATCAGAAGGATTTGTGTTTTGTGTACTATCTGCTATATTATCTGCCTCAACTAAGTTGCTACAACTGAAATCTTCACCGGAAAGCGGCTTATTTAAAGATGTGCACTCCGTTTCCATTTCGATAGGGAGAACAGACGTCGAAGAGAAAATTTTCAAGATATCTGCAGGCCATTGAAATGGAATGATTTCTACGAAATGATCATCAGCCCAATCAATTAAAGGGGTACTTATATTATACAAGTCCATTTCTTCCGGAGTCACCATTAAAATCATTTTAAGAGGGATGTCATCAAAAGTACTATTAAAATGAGAAAAAGCAAGCGGGACGGTCTGCCCTTCGAGAGGAGATTGATTACATACGTAAATAAACGCCTGAGGTATAGGCAGAAGGGAACTGTCATTCATTTCATGTGAATAATCAGAGGGAATAGCATTAGCGCAAGTGTCACCCGCGGTGGCTGCGACCATTTCGGGAAAATACTGCGAATGCAATGAGATGTCTACCGGTTGCGATTTCGCCAAAATAGCAGTAAAAATAGAAATACAAGCGGTGTAATATTTCGTCGAAAGTGTGGAGTGAGCTTGAAATTTAAAAGGGAGTCCATATAAAGACTTGAGTGCTTCCCTTTCTCCTTTTTCATGATTGTCTGCAGGAAAAGGGTTCTCCAACTTAATATGCCGCTTCAGCCACTCTAGCACGGCAGTCATTTCCACTGCTTTATCCGCCAAAATGCTAACATAGGGCAGAAATTGTTCTTGCTTCATCTGAGGGGACGATCCTAAAGTCGCTGAAGATGACAAATCATCATTGGTTACAAGAGAGGGAGAAGCCATGACAGAAAGCAGAAAAACTGCTTATTATTTGTATAGAGAATAGTAAGATGCAGTTAAAAAAAGTAGATAAAAAAAGAGTTAAATGGTACAAAGAAAAAGATGGTTCTATACTCATATTTTTGCACAGGCAACCAATTAGTAAAAACGAACAACTCCCCACGATTTGATGTCGTAACTACTAACAACGAAAAGTACACTCAAGATGTAAAGATATTGAAGTGTGAATAGTTTGCAATTCCAATTGAAGAGAAAAGTAATTATACTATCATCTGTATAGACTTGTTTGAAAAGCGCATTGCACTCAAGCGAAATACAGTACGCGCAACTTCCTACTCCACGCACTCAAAAGAAGTATGCGAACTACAGCGTACCGCATTACAAATTTGCAAATCTGTTTTGCACACTTTCTGTTCTACTGCTAGAGATACTTTGCGCGAAAAATGATAGCTTCAAACTGCAAAATATTCTCTGTTAGAAAGCTACTTAATCGGATTATATATCGTTCTGTAATAAGTGCAATTATCCGCGAAAAAGACTTCAGGTTATACGTTTTAAATAGTCGCTCTTGTCGATTTTATAAGCAGCTCTAGCATTAAAAAACTTGTGCAATCCAAATTTTCAAGTAAGCTTTTCCTAAGACACTTTTTTCTTCTTGTACTTTGATTCGAATCTGCTATTTTCCTTGAAAATTGAATAAAGTATTACTACTTTTACCCAAAAAAATGTAGAACCTTTGCAACTAATACCAATTTGTCCATTGAGGAGAATCAATGGAAGTGTCAATTTGATTAATGGTGCTTGTTCGGAATGCACCTTCGATATATCTGATGTGATAGAAATTCTGACGAAATTAAAGATGTAAAATTGTTTTGTAACTCGTGCAATTTTAGTACGGTTGATCGGTTTTAATTCCAGCTTAGTTTACAGAAATTAGTTGATGCTTTAGGTTGGTGAATTTTTTTGCGTATATAGAATGTATTCCAATCAAAAAATTTGTTAGCTATAGAAAGGATAATTGCAGGAACTTTACTTAACCGCGCTTCGATAGCAAGAATAATTACGTGATAAAAATAAAACACTCATAGGCACCGGCCATAAGTTAAAATGATCAATGTAACATAGAGATTCCAAAGAAACACCATCGACACATTATTTCTTCAGGTCTATTTCTTAAAATTTTGTAAATACTATGTACTTTAAATCATAAATATAGGAAATATGGTATTGCGTAACGCAACGCTCATATGCAGAGAACAATTTTAAGATATATATCTGTTTTTCTGTGAAATGCTGCGAGACTCTGCTGCAATTCTATTTGCTCAAAGTTGTTTCACTACCATATGTAGTTTAAGCAAATCAAGAGCTAACCTCGTAATTGAGCAAGGGAAGACACCTGAAAGTAGCGTAACGTGCACTAGAGAAACATGCTTCATGATGCTTGATTTTGTATGAGTTGAATAATTTTTATGCAATTTGTTTTAAGCTAAATGTGCCTTTTAAGTGATGTTTTCTAAAAAAATCACTCCCTTTTCCAAACATTTATATTATACAACTGACGCCAGAATAGTGGATACTTTCCTTTTCCTTAAAAAAATCATTTTCACGCTGAATTTTACTATTTTTTGCATAACGACAACAGTAGCGTTGTAGGTATAATTTTGCCTTTCAATGTAAAGCTACATAATTTCAAATTCAATTCTGCTAGAGTTAAAGATTGCGCGTTTTTTTCCGTAAATTATTTTATAATTTTGAGCATATTCTGAGCAGTCGATAACATTTTTATTCTAAAAACAAAAACGTTGAGTGCAAATGAAACTATTGATTACAAAATCAATATGCACACCACCAACATGAGCAAAACAAAATGCCTATCGGATGGTAGTATTTCGTTTCATATGAAATCGGGGTATCTTTACTTTCGCAAGCTTAGCGAGAAAGTATGAGCAACAAAATTGATGAAACTACATAAATTAAAGTAGCTTAGCTTGCTGCTCTCTTAGTACTTTGAAGAACTAAAAATGTCCTTCAGATATTTTTTACAAGGTAAAATTTTATAATACCAAATAAAGTATAGGATTGTATGCGGTATTTTAGCGCTGCAAAGAAGTTTTCAGATTGAAAAAGAGAAAAAAGATATAGTGAACTAGGCTAGGAAATCGTTTTATGCCGCGAAGCAAAAATCACAAAAAAATTGATAGTGTTACTCTAACGCTGTGACAGAATAACTAATAAAGAGTTATAGCTTGTCTCATATCGAACAAGTTTTCTAAATAAAGAATTGACGCTGAAATTAATTTTAATCGCCACTCGTCCTAAAAAAAGCAACTTCTCAGGTGCGACCATCCGTTTGTAGCCAATTTTTGAAGCCACTGTAGGCACTATCAACATCTAATGAAAACTGTCTGCAAAATAAAACAACAGAGAAATATAATACATCAAAGGAATAGCAGAAGTGCAGAAGCTATTAGTAAAAATAGGGAAGGAAAATCTTCCATACTTTCAAGAGGAAATCAACCGATAAGAAGTAGAAAACAAAATAAAAAACAAGAAAAAACGAAGAAAGTGTAAAACTAGCTCACGGTGCCATCGGCTTATACAAAATAAAATCGCGTCAAATACTTAAACTCCCCACGCATTTTCATCAATCTATTTCAATCAAGTTGAAACACCTAATCCTTATGTGAAAGGGAAGGCACAGCAAGTTATAGCTTCACCCAAATCCTATAGCAGGAAAGAAGCGAAGCAACCATCGAAAGAAACACATACACACCTTTAAAATCTAAAAACTGGCGTACAAAATTTCATAAGACATACGATAATAAAAATTCTCAGCAGTATCTCAAAACACTCTCTCATATATAAATAAAAAATTATAAAGCACTCAAAAAATCAACCTTGCTTCCTCATCCGTTATTTCATCATGCGCTTTCATTTGGGCCAGTTTGAGGCTCCATTGCTTGATGCTTTCAAATCCATGCAAGGAACTAGGTAAGGATTTTATACGATTGAGGGAACTTAGTAATTCTGTTACTAATGGAAGTATCTAATCAATTGACAAAAGCATTCATGCAGAGTATGATAAGGAACCAGACTGTAATGTAAAATCGCGTTTCACTTGCAAATACGCGCATTTTATCCCAAATATAACATAAATGCACCAATCCACTAAAAATGGACCTAAATCTTCCAACCTAGGCATATAAAATACAAAAATGGTATTTCTCTAATTCATTGCACTATGTCATGATAAATGCTATTGCGTTTTTTTATAATCTTATAAACACAAGGAGTAAAATGCACAAGAGATTTTCACTCCAAGGCTATCTCTTAGAGCCCACATTCATGAAATTTAAAGAGTATCCTAGCAGTACCACATCAACGGCTCTTTCATTCAATTTCAAAGCATCCAATAGGGTAATGAAATGCCCACTCAATTCAAAAACCAGAAGTGCCTATAAAAGCAATGGCATATGCAGAAATCGTAAAGGCTGTATTTCATCATGCCACATCATGAATATCATAAATGAAAACATTTTATAGCCCCCCTTTATAGTTCAAAATAAAGTTGCTTCGACTGCTCTTACGTGGTTTTTTGTAGATTCATCTCGAATTTTGTAAATTTGCGTAGCTGGGACCCCCGAGACTAACAAACGATCTTCAGCCAGAGGGCAGTACATACCAATTTTCTGAGAGATAGCATTCAAACCAAATTACCAATGGATAAACGAAGAATGCTTCAATCTTAGCCCGTAATGCTATCAGAGTATACACAGCGATAGCGCTTGTTTTGGGCTTAGATTTTTACATAATAGGAAAGACAGACACCAAGGTAAAATTCCTATAAATTTACAAAGAGGCAATCTACTACAAGCACGTTTAGCCTTGAATAGATACAGTTTCTTCCTGCCAATGCCTATTTCTCTCCATGCATCCGCATTACCATCAATGCACGAACGACACGTGTCTCATTGACCTCTTCTCTCACGTATGCAAAGGTATCTATGGCTCTGCGGCAAAGATTTCTCTTACAGGATCATGCCACGAAACAAACACGTAAAAATTTAAAGAAAAATAAAACCAGAGAAGCATCTTACCCTTATAAAACTTTTAATATCATTAAATTTGGATTTAACAGCATTTCGGACTGTTTGAAATTGAGCGATTAAAAATAAACATTCCTTTTCATAATCTTCAGCAGACATTCTTCCGTTGACAAATGCCTTCTCCTACAAATGAAAAGCACCATGAGCTGACTGCAGACAACTATTTTTCCTCTACAAACCAAAACAGTGAGGATAGGATGGATGCAGTGTATAATTTAGAAACTAACAGTGCAAAGAATGCATTCGATCAAGAGCAGTCGTAAGAATGTATTCTTATGCTCTGAATAAAATGCATTCTCAGGTCGTGCAACCCAACACTCATCAAGCACACACTGGAGATTATCTTTAAATTCTATAAAAACTATACTTTCATTGATATCTTTTTCTTTATGACATAAGCATTCTCAAAACAGATATTCGTTTGGGCTTATTTTATTCACTATACATTTCTTACAACAACCACTATGCCATATTCATAATCATGAGATACGGAGGGGATGCTGCCATACTTGAAATGATTACTCGATGGCTAAAACTAAAGCTTGAAACATCTATTTTATCGACACATTGGAAGTATGAAAGTATTTACAAAGATTTATTACCAATTGCTCAACCGTTCGTAAGATAGAATACAAATTGGCCTCGTGCTGAATTTCCATCTGTTTAAATAGTAGAAAAACTTGTACATTATTTGTATCTAACGTATAGAGAAAATGCCAGTTTCAACATTTGCCAGCTTTTACAAACTGGTAAAAATTAGCAATAAACGATACACGTTAAATATTTTATCATTACTTTTGCAATACAAAAAAAAGCAAACTTTAAAATGTAAACGCTATATATTATTCCTAGCTGAGGCACTTCCTCTGACTCAACGGCATGGAAAATTTTCAGAAAGAATATGCTCACGTTTATCTACATTAGTACGCTTCATAAAATTGCAAGCCAAAGCATAAAGAATTCAAAAAAAAATTTGCAATGGGAAAACCCGTGCGGGTTCATAGACATCATAGCAAGAATACCACAGAATGTAAGTAAAGAAAGCATTTGCATATTTATTTTTCAACGAAAGCCAGAAAGAAATAGGACAAACATATTAATACAAAACCTATTGAAAGAAAATAACAGCAAAATCTATCATTCTTTATCTTGTACACCGAAGAAAAAATTCGTAGTTCGAAGTAGTACCAATTCCATAGGCTGAAATGCCACCGGGTGCGAGCTTGCCATAGTTCAGAAGTAGCGAGGTATTGTTAAAAATGCTGTGATATTTGCTGATAATGCTTTAACTCAATGGATTAATAGAGTGACTATCTGATGAAAAAAAGATGATTAAAAGAATTGGGAGAAGTTGGTATATTTTGGAGAACAATGACGGTCGAACAAAAGTAGCGGGACAAGGCAAGATGCACGCTTGTCGATTGAACTTACTGCGCGAGATTCGCTAAACTATCCACATTCGTCCTCCAGCGATGCAATGTAACTTTTATTCCTATCGCAGAACTATGTTCGGATTTGTTTATTCAAAAATTAGTGCCTGCCGATGAATCTTTAGTTGCGTATTTTCTGCCTCATCTGGTACGCCAAACAGAAGGGTAAGCCACGCTTCAAAAAAGTGAAAGAGTATATCTTATATCGAAGGTGAAATTGTAGTTGGCACGCGCTGTGTAGTTTGTTATTGCTGGTCCTTTTGTTACTGCGCTGCCGCTGGTAACTGCAGTAATACAGAGTTATGTTGAATTGATCACATGCTCGAGAAATTTTAAGTTTCGACACTGAAATGAAGTAAAGGTGTGCGCGGAAATCGATATGTGGGGCATTCATTCGTTGCATGCGCTACATTCATCTACGCCAATATTGAAAAAATGCTTTTGTTTCGCAACGTAAGGATGCTAAATGTAATTTTTTGTATTATGACAGTACCTGCACATTGAAATATTCCTATACCAAAACGTAAAATGAGAGAAGATTTGATGAAAAAGTTGTTTGGAGGATGAAATAAACATTTCAATCAGTATTAGATGCAGCCTGGTTGTAATGAAAACTGACTTGGAGCGCCATTCGATATCATTTTCGACAAATTATACGCTGCAATACTAAACGTTTCTCGCTTTTTATAGTAACTTCAATTTCCTTGCCGATTTTTATTGCAGTTACCAAAAAATGAGAAGCTTTCACACTTGTAAAAATGGTTGCGGATTCCAAAATTTTGAGCTGTTCTTTTGTCTAATTTGTTATAAAAAACAAACATATTTTTCTATTTTTCTGATATTTGCGGACAAATTACTAATGCTGCACTATAAAGGCTTAGCTATTTAAAACTTATCTTTACTATGATTGTGCAATTTTTTGATTACATCGACATTAATGGTAATTGTACAGAAAATGATTATTTTTTGGAATCACATCTCGAGATTTTTGTAAAAGAATTCTAAGGTGTTCTATTATTACTTCAATGAGAATTCTTAAAAATGTATTAGCATATTTTTTCCAGCTTGCAGCAATTCCTCACGTAGAATAATATTAATATTTGAGTACTTCTTTGAATAATTGATTGTCGGGAAGTATTTTTTTATATTCCTACAATTACCTGTTACGCGGTGGTTTGTAAAATTGGTGCTTTTTATCTTTGCTTTCCCTCCTATAGCATGAGAAAGTCAAGCAGAAAATGGTGATGAGAGGTAACGTTCATACCGGGAAAAATATTGTCACACTGCGTTTCAATTCCATCTTAAGCTATAAAGAGAAATATGCAGCCGAATGGGATTTTAACAATTTCCTCGATAAAGCAATATTTTCACGGTATTGCATTGCACTCCTACGCTCCAAATTGTAAAAGATTTTTCCAGATAATGAAAGCAATGCTTAGAATTCATCATAAGTACGAAGGCTGTGAATTTTGATGGACTGGATTGAAATTGCTGACTTAAGAAAGGGACACCACCCCTATCGCCACTCCCAATGCTGGAATGCTGCCGCATTCAATTGCCCTTCTACCGTACAACGAAATAGATGAAACGCGTAAACCATGTCCGCTGTTTTCTCTTTCTTTTTTTTTGCTTGCCTCTCTTGATTTTCTTGGGTATTCGGTATGCATTTTTACTCTTTTAATGTCAATTCGAAAAGAGGGAAGTTTGGATGAAATTGCGTGTAAGCAATGCCGCTGTTTTTGAAGAAGTAATTGAGGACTGCGTGTTCTCTGTTTTAACGGCTTGTCAACTGCGGTTGTAATTTATGAGAAGTACCTCGTGTATTCTGTAGTTCATCTTTTATTTAGAATCAGGTGAAATACCTATCCAATACTTTTGATGCTTTACGCAAGCATCGTGGAAGCTGAGAATCGATCAAAATATCTGTAATTTTTGTTTTCTCCTAGTAGTCAGCTACCAATACAGTGTCGTTGGCAAATTATTACTGTGTACTTCCCTTGGTTTAGTGTTGTCAAAAACGATTTATTTAGTTTTTCTGAAGATGGAGCCTGAATCATCCGCTGCTGCTGGCAGCCCCAAATTACAGCGGCTTCCCTCCATTTCTCCTACATATTCAGACTCAATTTTGAACGGCACTCCGTTTATTGAATTAGGCGAATTTGTTTTGCAAAGTATTCATGAAAGAGGGCTAAAAGTGGATCCATTCGATATTAAAGAGCTGACCCATATTTTATCGGCAATAAAAGTGGGAGCAAAATGTGTTATGCAAACATTAAGCAAAACGTGCACTTTCACCGTCCAGAGTAGGTTGCTTTATTTCATTTTTCAATTTCCCTCGAGGTTATTTTTGTCAAGTTTTTAATTTCTTTTTATGAATTCAACACACTGCCATTATAGTTTTTGCGATTTTGCCCCAGAAAATACTACTTCTGTTGAACAATTTAGTTGCTTTGCTTTTATGATTTTGTTTTTTAAGTCTAGTTTATTATATCTATACTTCTGTCTATTAAATTTTTCATGTATAGGAATTTGTAAAAATCTTGCTTTTTTATAATTGCCACCTTTGGAATAGCCTGAGATTTACTATAAGCTAGCTTTCTGTGGGTACTCTTAGTACTTGCCGCAGGTCCTGTTTTTAAGTTATCTAATTTATAAAAAACTGTATTTTGAAAATGTTATGGCACTGTAGATGTGGATACTTGTCAAGCGGATCGAATTGAGGATGCTACGGAGCTTGCACATCTACACTTCGCCAATTCTCTCGTTAAACGAGATGTTGTTGCAGGGATTGCAAGCCAACACAAAACTGAAATTCTGTACGGAAGTAATGAAAAGGTATTGTTAAGTAATTTTGATAAAGAGGGGCCACATTTTACCAAGAGATACGTTTTCTTGAGCATGCTTTTATTGCAATATTTTTTTGTACAAATTGAGGTTTTCACCCTACGAGTGGATAGAATATGAAGTAGAAAACGTATTTTATGGCTATAGTCTATCTCCTCACCCTCATAAGTTTGATCACATTTATTTGTAGGAGTACGTTGTTTTGATTAATCCTTTGGATGGAATGCAGCAGATTGATGTCAATGTATCAGTAGGAACATTGTTTTCTGTGTATAAACGAATATCTCCTACTGGCACTCCTGTCACTACTGCTGATTTTTTGCAAATCGGAAAAAAGCAGGTCAGTTTTGCTTATCTTTTACAGGTTCTAAAACGTTTTTATTTCTGCTGGGGCTATATATAATGGTTAATTCTTTCATGAGACTACTAAATTATTCTCACTACAATTTAAGGTAGAATTCCATTGTTTTGTACACTTGCGTGCGCTTTCGGATCCTAACCCACTATAAGAAAAAATAGAATATGCTCTTCATATAATGAAACCTCCTAAGGGCTGCAAGCTGTTTTGTTTTTTCCATAGCTTTGTACTGGGTATCTCATTTATGGATCTTCTACTATGCTTGTCTACACAATGGGAAATGGCGTGCACGGTTTTACGCTGGATCCAATTACGGGAACATTTTATCTCTCTCATAGAAATATAGAGATACCTTCCAAAGGCTCAATTTACTCTGTGAATGGAGGAAAATATGATCGTTTTCCATATGGAGTGCGCGCCTATCTTGATTACTGTCAGATAAATGGCTTATCATGTCGATATATAGGATCTTTGGTGGCAGATTTTCATCGCAACATGTTGAAAGGTGTGTGCATGCATTGAATGACAGCTGTGTATGTTTTTTCATGAGATTTTGGAATTCACTTGAAATTTTGAAAAATAAACACGATGAAGTACTGAGTCTCTCTCATGCAAACTGTAGTCCTGCTATTGTTCAAGAATGTAAGTGCAATTATGTGCCTGTATCTCTTCAATTTTTGTAGTTTCCACTATCTGCCCTTAAGTAGCTGGCAAAAAGCTCGTAGTAATGCAAGAAATTATTCATTTTCATTAGGTGGAGTTTTTATTTATCCTCCTACTTTTATTGATCCGCGCCCCTCTGTATCATTGGTATATCAATGTATTCCGCTAGCCTTTCTAGCGGAGCAGGCCGGTGGAAAAGCTTCTGATGGATTTACAAATATACTTGACATTAAGCCTCATGGGTTAGATGATCGCCTTCCATTCTTTTGTGGGTCTAAAACGATGGTAGAAGCTGCAGAATGCTGTATGGCAGAAAATAAAATGCGTGACGGTGGCTGGGGATTTCGGTTAGAACAATAGAAATATGTTCAAATGAAGGAACCAGAGTATGAAAGTCTGTACTTTCTATGGTTTATTTTACCGATTGCACCCCTGACGTATACTTATACAATATTTGCAGCTGATAAACTTTTTATTTAACTAATTTGTCTGGAATACAAATCAAAAATTTTTTAATTGCGTGCACACATCGAGGAGAGCTTATACCATCCTCCTCTTGTAATACTTCAATTGTATATGTTTTAAAAGCTTCCATATATGTAGTCAGTAGTTATCCCCGTGCTTCTTTGTCAGCAATTTTTTAGGTAGCTTTTTTTTCAACGTAGAAGGAAGCGAAATAACTAATCATTTGACTCTTAGTTATGCACTTAATAGGAAGTGTATTTTGACTTGTAAGAAACTAAGGAGAGTGAGTAGCTATCACATTGCAATGTCCCAAAGGTGTAGTTGGAAATTCGTAGCTTGGAATTTTACCGCAAAACATTAACTTCCGTAAATGTTTAAAATATGCAACGCGGATAACCATTGCGCGCAGAACCATCGAAATGCAATTTTATACTAAGCCCAAATATTACTGACATCTTCGTTTCTCGTTGGAATGGCGCAAAAATTGTCAACGTCAATAGCGTAGGGGAAGTGACTAGTATGTCTTTCTTCCACGGGAGAACGTTGGCATTTTTGATCATAGTTCCTAACTTTTAGGGTGGTAACAAAAGCCTGATTCGATAGCCAACAATGTAAAGAGTTCCATTTTTCGTTATTTTCATTCTCAAGAATTTTGGAATATATATTGTGCACGTGCAAAATATGAGATGATTGAAAACTAAATGGGGAGTTATTCAATTTATTTTGCGTTTGCTCTTTTAGTATCTCTACCCCTCAAATGAATTTGAATGCGCGCACTGTATAGCGCGGCAGCTGTACGTGCCTAAAGAAGTTCCCTTTTCCCTTCCAGTATTTGCAAAAGAGTTTCAGTTGTGAAACAATTGTAAGTCAAAAAGCTACAGAGAAAGACATATTTGCATTTCAAAGTGGAAATCCTTTTTTAAGAAGCAAATTGCCCTTAGCTTAAGGGAGAGGAAGAGCAAAATGCCTGCAAAATACAAGGATTCTTATAACCGTCTATGTAATGGGAGCACTTCGTTACAAAAACTCGTCTAACGCTCAAAATAATGCAGCACCTGTGGATATTTCGAATTTCGTGCGAAAAGCTCTAAGACGGTTAAAAGAAGTTCATTGCAAGAGTGATTCAGCATTTGTTTCATGCATTCGCTTTTAATGTAATTATTGCCAACTAATACTAACAAATTAGTCCCGTTGCTACTGCTTCATTCACAAAGTGTTTGCTCATGAATTAAGAGCAAGCTTTCGAGTTTTACGTCCATCACTCTTTGAAAATAAATACCACTGGCTTGGATCTGAAGATCCATGGGGCGAAGTAAAGGCAAGCAGAGATACCAATGTGAGTGCCTTTGTTCTTTTGTGTAAACGCACAGTTGTTCGTGTTTCGTTATAATAAATCAAAAATTATGTTCATATACTATCATTAGGCTCATTTAGTCGCCCAAATTCTACCATGATTGCTGTTTTCAATAAACTCCTTAAGAAACCAAATTCTTACGTGTAGTAACATACGTCCACAACGATTGTAAATACATAAATAATCTAAAAATAATGGTTACAACCTACCCGTTGCTATAGGAAATAGTCTGTCATAATACAAAACCCACGCTATTGAAGATGCAGATATTCTGTAATAATACCGATTATTGATACCAACTCAATTTTCAAAACAGAGTGAAAAAACGTAGGTGTTGGGGGGGAGTGGGAACGAACCATTAATACAATCGCATCCTCATACGTACAATTCAATAAAAAACTACGGGTTTTTGTAATTCTTCTAGAAAGTTGCATTAAAAAAATAAGCACTCTCTATCGTACAACAAAGAAACGTGAAAAATATGGCATCACTTCGCAAGTGCCCCTAAAAATTCCACAAGCCTAACCTATGCCTAAAATTCAGCCCAAGTTCATGATTTTTGAGTCTCGATTAAAAAAAGAAATGCAACTCAAGGAGAGCTTTCTGAGATGAAGTTTGCATATGCTGGTGGATCAAAAGATCGTAATTGATGAGAGAGATGCTCAAGTGCCGCCGCACCCTCACCTGTTCTAGCGGAGGCTTTCCCAGGAGAACTGAGAGAAGTATCGCTTGGAAAACGCCGCTTCCATTGGCCTTGCATGGCCAAAATGGAGCGGCAACTGATAGCACCACGTTCTACTAATTCACTGCAGAGAATAATGGCACCGACCAACGGAAGAGGATTGTCTGCACTACTGAGGCAATAATAAATAACATCCCTCTCTTTTTGCAAGAATATGCGTTCCTCAGCAGCCGCTTCCCACCGAGGACAAGCATCCCAGTCCATTGAACAACCCGCCACCGTGTCTCCAAGAGAACCGAGAAGAGGGGGCAGAATGGCGGGATTTCCAACAGCGGTGAGAGCAAGAGAATCCTCTTTAACAAGAGGATTTTCAGCTGGATTTACAAGGGAGGGGAACCCTTTTTCGATAAAAGAAAGGGCCATGCGTTCTCCAGAGAAGGGAGTGTGGGAAGAGGGGCTATGCAGGGGCAGATCCGCTCGTCCATCCGCATTCATAGGAGGGAAGACAAAGCCAGGAGATAGCATCATCATCATGGAGGATCTCCGCTGACGAAGGCATCGAAAAGGGCGTAAAAGGAGCACGGGTTGTCCATGAGGCGGTGAGGTTACCAAGGGAATACAACAAACCTTCAGCAATATATACTTTGCAATTAAGGATTGACATCCAATAGTCCATTGACGACCAACATATGTAGAACTGGTCAGGGTAGGAGAGAGAGTAACAGCGGCCAGTGCCCCGGCGAGATCATACCCAAAAAAGAGGCGAATATACGAAACAAGATATTCCTTCAAATGTGAGCCATTCCTGAAAAAAATAAAGACATCACTCCCACAATGAGCAACACAAAACATGAGGAATCATCAACACTCTCACGGTGCCCATCATACCGCAATATCCATAAGGTGATAGAGAAAGAAGGATTATTCCAATTTTTATAAGCGGAAACATAGGTGTAAAACGGATTCAGAACAACAGCATGGCATCGCAAAGCTATGATGTGTCACCATAAGAATGCTGCTCTACGAAGAGACTTCCGATTCTTCAAAAAATATAGCAAGAGGTAAAATATGCATAAAAACGAGATAAACATAGGATTGGATGGATGTGTTTTCCCTCTTAGTAGAGCACAGAGAGAAAGAGGAGGTATGTGTGGGAGTCTCTAGAGAATGTATTTTACATATTTTTTATTATTTACATGAAAAAGGGTACGCCAAACACTGTTATGCCCATTTTGAATTGGAGATGTGGAGGTGCCTCAAAGAATGTTTCTATACCAGAAGGCCATAAGACGGTTGCAAATTCTTCAAGTTTATCTAAAGAGGAGGAGGAAAAAAATATATAAAATTACAAGATCTTGCAAAAGTAAGACTCGGTTTAAAAATTTTGTTAACCAGAAGATAGCCTGAGGTTTCTAGGATAGCCTTTCTTCTCAATTAATTTGGAAATGGAATCACAGCTAAATTTTTCATTCTTTTTTTTAATAGAAATATCAATCGAATCAAGAGAAGCCTCTTTCTTTAAGGAGAATTCTTCTTACCTAAATCTAATTGTTCAAAGGGTGACCAATAGAAATCCAAATCGATACTAAGCGCTGTATCTAAGATTTTAGGATAAGCTATGGCTGTAGAAAGACATGTATAGGATTCCATTAAAGAAGGAGAAAAAGTATTTCGAAACTCCTTCTCAGTGAATGTCGTACGAGAGGCCAAGACACCTATATAATAGAGAAAAAAAAAGTATGGAAAAGAGAGAAAATCCATGAGAAGAATGTAGGATTCATTATTCTTTTAAATAAAGAGAGAGAGAAACAGGATGAAACTACAGCTCTTCTCTGCCTCCAAACTATAAAAAAATCTTCCTGGGAAAAGAAATGTTTTTCTTTCATCCATCAAATTGTGTATATATACAATGGCCTCTCCATTTCGTTTTTTTTCCTCCTTCTTTCAAACCCTTTTAACCCTACTTTCTCTTCTTCTTTTCTTCCACCTCTCACTGTATTTTCTACCTCTTTTCTCCATCCTCCCCTTCTTACCCATCGAATCCTCTTCACTGTGGCTGGCTGTCCGTGAAAGAGTTTCATCCAAACGTAACTTCTTATTATCACCTATAAGATAACTCTCCGACGCTGTCTCTATTTCTGTAGAAAGGAGAGCTTTCAGGGGGTCATTCGTTGTGTGGAATCTCTTTCGAATAGAGGTATCCAATTCATCAGAATGTAAAGTTTTTCCAGACTCTAAATGTTTCTCAGAAGATTCACAAATTAATGGGAAGGCAGACTCTAAAGTAGGTACAGTTTGGAGGGAAGTTGTCTCGTCATGTGAGGAGGTAGTGGTAATACCATCGGAGTCTACACACACACACACACACAGAGAGAGAGAGATAAACTATAGAAGGCATGAAAGACTTGGGATATAGAAAAATACACATAGCCATTCTTCTTTCAATAATGGAAAATAGAGGAGACACGAGGAAAAAGAAGGTTGGAAACCCAATGTCTTTGAAAATTCAATGCAAAGCTTACCTCGTAGAATAGAAGCAGACACATCTCTTTCAATCCATCCATTTTTCAGAGCAATAGGGGTCGAGGAAGAAGGTTCTTGGATTTCCATCAATAGAGAAGGAAGAGGCATGGAAGAAGGTCCCAGTGAGAGGAGATGGACATCTTCTTGGCCACTCCCATGCCCTTCAGAGGCATCTGGATGAGAGTTCTCCCCTGCCATGTAGCTTGGAGGCTTCAGCAGGGAGGAAGGCATCTCAGAGGCGGCCACGGCCATGCCCTTTCCTTCCTTCCTGGCTAAGTTTGCCTCCATAGGAGGAGGGGAAGGAGACAAAGCGATAGAAGAGGAAGAGAGGGAGGGAATCAGAGAGGTAGGAGAAGGTGGAAGCGGATCTGTAGAGAGAGAGAGAGTGTCTATAGAAGTTACAGGAGGAGGAGGAGAAAGAGAAGCCATCGAATGGGGAGAGGAATGTGATAGGGAGGGACTACGGCTACGCTGTCGTCGACGGCTGCCATGGGATCCATGTTTCCGTTTAAATTTCTTCTCATTCCCATGACTACTCCCAAAAAGAGTTTCTCGCCGTGAATGGCCTTCATTGCGTTTATTTATGTGAAATTCCTCCGTCAGCCGCTCTCCAGAAAGGAGGGAAGAAGAAATGTGTGGAGAGGCTCTTTTTCCATGTCGACGATAGTCTCTACCTTCTGGAAGCACCTCCACATCGGAATCCTCCACCCTGCGATGATATTTTGAAAAATGTTTAGAAGAATGGCGTGTAGACGATTTGGATCGCTTCTGGCCATGCAAATGCCGTCGTTTGGAAGAATGTTCATGTTTTCGAGAAGTATATTTTCGAGAAGTATATTTTCGAGAGGGGCGAGAGGTGGAAGGCTCCCCCTCACTGGAAATTTCTCGTTTTTCTGCTGTGCTTTCGGAAAGGAGACACGGAGGACTGTCTGAGGCGGTGGAGGAGGGAGGAAGGGGAGAAGGAGAAGAGGCCATGGGAGGAGGGAAGGAAGAGAGCGGCAATGTGTGAGGAGGAGGCGGAGGAGAAGGAGAGGAGGAGGCAATGGGAGGAAGGGAGGAAGAGAGGGGTAACGTGTGCGGAGGCGGTCGAGAAGAGGGTAGAAAGGCACGCTGAGATGAAGGAGGAAACGAAGAGAGGGGTACAGTGGGGGGAGGAGGAGAGAAAGAGAGGGGGGGAGGAGGGGAGGAGGGGGGGGGAG